>JAGKTI010005211.1:21144-46259 GCA_018397915.1 Birgus latro | reverse complement strand
GTGAAATGAGCTGGGTCTAAAACTGACCCTTGAGGAACACTGCTTGTTACTTGTGGCCAGTCTGATTATTCCCACTTATCACTAAACGCAGCTTGTGATTCACTACCCAATCACCAATCCATGAATGTCATTTGTTAGAGAGGCCGAGGGTTTTAGTTTTTCTAGCATTCTTTAATAGGGTACCTTATCAAACCCTTTCTCGAAATCTAGGCAGATGACATTGGACGATATTTTTGCATCGCAGTTATCTTATATGACTGCAAAACAATTCAAGCAAATTTGTAAGGCACGATCTCTTATTACGAACCCGTGCCGTTTATCTGATATGAGGCTAAGCTTATTAAGGAACTCGGTAATTTTATCTCAAACAATTTACATAGTACTGACGTTAGGCTTGTTGGGCAGTAATTTTGGCACTTTCTTTTTTTTTTATCATCCTTTTAAAAAATCGGTGATATAGAAGCAAACCTCCAATGATTAGATATTCTACATTCAGTTAATTTTCTATTGAACATTTTACTTACAGGAAACGGTAACTCTCTAACATTCACGTAGTACCACCATACATCTTGTCTGGGCCAGTTGAATTATTTGGGTCGATTTCCTGAAGATAATTTAACGCTTTGTGTCGTGCTACTTCGGTGATTGTTAACTTATCTTTTGGGTCTGAGAAAGCTGATTGTGGGATTGGAATGTTTATGCTATTTGCTTTTGATAAAACACTATGAAAGGACTCATTCAGCATTGTTGCTATTGTTTGTTTTTCCTGGACAAGATCGCCTCCCGAGTTTTGTAGGGGACAATGCTAATTTTTTTACACTTTTCTTACCCTTCACATAATAACAAAACAATTTAGGGTTTGATTTTGCTTTGTGTGAAATTGTTGCCTCATACTCGTAGTCCTGTTTAGTTTTCCAATTAATTTTCTTACTCTACGGTTGTAATTTAAGATATTCGATATTTTCATCGTGGTTTCCTGTACGTTTGTATTTTTTATCAGCTTTTTTCATGAGACTGAATTCTATTGTAGTCTTCGTTAACTAGGTTGGTTTATTAATGTGTTTATTTCTTCGGGTAATTTTGGGTATATTTTGTCGTTAGAGAGATATCAGTTGATCTGTGAATATTTCCCACATTTCATCGATGTTACCACTTGTAGTAACTTAATCCTGTTAGTGCTGAAAATTTCCTCTCTCATATTATCGAAGGAAACTTTTTTAAGCTTAGGAACTAAAAGGCAATATATGCTGGTCATGCAGTTTATGTTAATTTCACGTATAATGATGATGTTACACTGTACAGTTCGTAGATACACTGAGAACGATGCGTAGACAGACCTGATGTTAACCCTTCCGTGGCCGCCGCCGGTGTCGAGCAACGTTTTACCGGAACAAGGCCGGCGGCGTAGATGCAGCGCGACCTGTTAAAAACTGTGAACAGTTTTGGCAAAGGAACGAAGGTCTGGGAGATGCTGACACTGACTTACTCTAGCCTCTAAATCACTCGAACGATCAGTACATCTCGTGAATCAGTCATGAGTGGATGACAGTCGTTTGCTCCCCCCAAGTGTTAGTGTAAGAATAAGAAAGCAAAAAAGTCAAGAAAAGAAAGAAAGTGTGTTTGCCAGACAGGGACTGCTTATCAGTATTTGTTTTTGACCTGCGAAAGGAGGGGAGAGAGATAAGCATCCCTCCCACTCCCTCGCTCTCCCCACTTTACAACTCCCAACCCCCAACCCTACATCGTAAAAGTTTTTTTTTAAATAAATTCCAAATTCCCTTACTTATATTATTTGTGTCATTACTTCTTTTATTATACTTTTTTCCTCTTTTTTCTGTATTTGCAGGAAAAATAGTCATATTCCTTGTTTATCGTACTTACTACAACTTATCTCACCAACCACTTGCCCCTCCCCTCGCAGGCCACTGTGCTTATCTCTGGCCTTATCGTTTTTTTGACCACAAGGGTTGTCTCTACACAGCTGCACCCATTATCTTTCTCCTCTCTTTCCTAAACCACCCAGGAAAAAATAAAAATAAAACTCCATACAAGAATAAACATTATAAACATAAAAAGGAGGGAAAACATTCGTAATTATATTTTTAATAAGTACATAGGTATTCAATTTCATTTTACCTATTTCTTGTTTTGTTCAAGCATTTCAGCAACATACGACATGTTCTCGTGGTGAATATATGGGTGTAAAGCCTTCCCTTCCCTTCACACTAATTCCCTTCAGGAGGATGCTAATCGCGCGTCGTATGGAATTTTAGACACTGTGGTTCGGCCTGTACACATAGAGGAGGACCCTTATCTGGTTCGACTCTAAAAAATTCATCTCTCACCTGTCTCTGAAGCAAACCACCCAAACAACAGATAACTCAGTACTTGCATTAAAACAATAAACATCAAAAAATGTGATAAAAAATTGTAACAATTATTTCTTTAAGAAACCTCCTATATCATATACTGAGTTTGTTTGTAATACACTTATCTAGTCATTTCAAACCATTTCAGCACCAATGAAATTTTTTGAGGGGTGAAAATATGGATATTTGTTAGTGCGATGTTTTTTCACACCTCTGCTTAGTTTTCATTGGCATGTATGCAGTCATTTGCTGAAATTTTCGCACTTCATTGCGAAGCGCAGGATGGGTCTAGGATACTAAAAATTGCATTGTCAGGATCGCCTGACATCTCACTTAAATTTGGCGAGAACAAAATCGATTTTCGAAACTTGGAAAATCAGTGCCGGGGCCGGCGTATAAGTCCTGACGAATTCCACCGGCTCGGCCATGGAGGGACTGTCAACCAAAGACCGATGAATGTTTAAGAATATTCCTTCCAAAGCACAGTTGAGGTACACTTGCAGAGCACTGGTTTTGCTCTCTGTGCTACCTGTGTCCTCACTCACCACTACTTACTCACTGACCATTCACTGACTGACTGACTGGCACTGACTCCGTGACAGACTACTCCGTCCCTCACTGACTAACTCTCACTCTCTGGTGCTCGCTCACTAACTCTGTCTGTCACTGACTCTATCACTGTCCTTGCACCACTGACTAACTCACTGACTGACTCGCTGGCTGTTCACTGATGCATCGGCGTATTCAGTGACTGACTTAAAAATGCATAGCCTACCAGTTCTAACAACCTGTTCTCTTTTTTGTCTGCACAAGAATTTTTCCGGTCAATTTTCGGATTATTAAAATTCCCCAAATTAAAACTGTTTTTGTTTTCTATGATTGATTTTATTGTACCAAAATTACCATTTGGGGTGATTTTAACGTATACAATGTTGAATGGTTATTGCATTCTGCCAGGACTGACGATGCTGGTGTAGAGTGCGAGCTGTTTGCAGAATCGTTTAATCTCACGCAGCTGGTAAAGCAACCAACCAGAATACCAGATAATCCTGACCACAATGCCCATCTCTTGGATCTATTCCTGACAAACCTGTTTAACTCTCTGTCTGTCTGTCTGTCGATATGCGGGCTGACGTCGTACCCTGTGGGGGATGACAACAAGCGAGACCTCCAGCCGTTGCCGTCCCTGAGCAACTTAGTGCATTTTGATCTTTACAATATTTTTCTTCAAAGCCGCTAGGATGTATTCATCCAAAGCCACTATCTCGGGCCATTTTGCCTGTCCGCTCCTAGCCATGTTTTTAAAACCAATCTTGTTCCTTCATATGATTTTATTTTGGTTCTGAGAGCACCTTAGTAGGGAAGGATGTATCTAACCCCTTCACTCCAAAAGGTCTTCTGAACAAACTATAATGGCCCTCTTGTACGATAAGTTTATCTTAAACTATACATCCGTGTCAGCATGTAGCAAGAAAAGATTATGATTGTTGTGCTTTGGCTCAAGATGTCAGTAATTTGGAAGTATGCTGATATTTACCTCAAGTTCTTTCCAGGTTGTGCTGAACTTAAATCACGAGCAGGGGCCTTTTTCATCCTAGTCCTGGATTAATTTTCAGTTCGTCGTTCTCTCTCCACACGACGTTTTTCACCATTGTAGAGTCCTGTTCATGAGAAAGAGTTCCATCTCCGCGATCTAGTTAGAGAGAATTTCCTTATACTAAATCAAATCGTTTGTGGATGGCAGATGGCAAATAGCACCATCTTACTGATCTTTAACCTCAGGACGTCCGTTCAATATTCGTGTTAATGTCTCAGTCTTCAGATAATTTTGTTTGCTTAGGAAATCCCTTTAGTAGTGAGAGGGCAGTACCAAAACCGTCCAGGTGAAGACTTTCTCCTAAGGTAACTAAAATCGTTTGGGGATAGCAAGGATGGTGTGCAAATGATATCATCATTTTAAGAAAACTTTAATACCTTAACCATTAACCCTTCTGTAGTAGGGACAGCTCTGGTATTGCATTCCAGCCAGTGCCAGAAGAGTCCGTTCATCTGAGAGTGACTCGCAGGATTATCAGTGCTGGGGACATGTTTCTTTGTGGAAATTCTCCTCCATTTTCTTGTCTGTCTCTCAGGTTGTGCTAAACCAAAATCACCTCCGGGGTCCCGTCTTCATCCTGCTGCTGGGCTGCTGGGCTGCCCTGCTGTTGTTCTTCCTGGAGCTTTATGCCAGTGCTGCTCTCCACTGAAATGTAAATCTCATAAATACTAATATTGTTTATTATGGCTTGATTGGCTCATTTATAAAACCTCTAAATAACGACCAACACACACACACACACACACACACACACACACACACACACACACACAATGTTTTGTTGTGGTTGTTGTAGTCCCAGTGCACTGCAGGCTGAAACTGGCCTTCTTGTATGGTCCGCCACCCATCTTCCAGAGGACAAGGAGAGAGGTGGGGAACATTTGTACACCAGAGCCGCTCGGCAATATCGGTGCCACCACGTGAAGTTGTCGCTCCCCAGCACTACTTGTGGACGATATTATTACTGCCACGAGTGAGGGAAACGTGTTACCTATTACCTCCAAGGTATGCGTGGAACTATGCTCTGTCCACTTTAATTGGGTCAAAATTCTTTCCTGTCTATCTTGAATGCTGAGCGACGTATAACAAGATATTAACACTAGAATGTGGTGCTGGTCACTATCACTGCTACGGAAGGATGAGGACTCCTAGTGTGTTTAGTTCTGCCTTTGATCTATGGGAACTAAGCTGCAAATAAAATCTCTGTAGTAATAAAGTGGAGGAACTATAGTCAGCTTTAAGTGCAAGAGTGGCGATGGATGATACAGTAAGTAACGCCGTGAGTATTAGCTTTGTCTCGCCGGTCCTCTTCCCAATCCCAGACAGTCAGGAAGCTGCTGCCAGGGTTGCCCAACGACCGTGGCCTGTTGCTGACTCTTCGAATTCTTTCTAGATCAAGCAAGCGACGGGAAGGCGGTGGCTGAATCTGTAGAGAGTGACCTGCAGTCCTAAAGGGCCCAGGTTCGAATCTCCGCAGGGGCAGGGAGCAGTTTAAATTTCATAAAGAGCCTTGGGAACAGCCTGTTAAGTCTATATAATTATGACGAATCTGAGAGGAGTTATGGCGAAAAAACTATTTTTACCCAACTACTTTTTTTTTTTACATTTTTTGGCCCTATGGCCTGGGCCTTGGTCCAATTTGGCCCAAAATTTAAACAGGTGATCAGAAGGTCATAGCCCATCATCAATGTAATTTTAGTCAAAATCGCACCAGTAGTTTTCGCGAAAATTTGTTAACAGACAGACAGACAGACAAACAAACCGAGTGAAAACAATACCCTTCCCCGAGCCCCTCCGGGAAAGGGACGGGTAACAAAGATATCAGGAACTGTGTCTGGGAGAGTCAAGTGAAGCCTCGGAACTACCACTGTATCATTGAACTACACGTCTAAGTTAGATCTGAATCTCTGGCTATACTTTTCCTTCAGCCTGGAGTAGGATTAGAGGGCAAGCCAAGACTCTAAAGTGAAGGCTTACTGAGGAAGGAACCTGGAACTGCAATGAACTCTACAATAGCCCAGCATAAACTACAGGAACAGTCTTGTGTGATGAAAACATCCCCCCAAGTATACAGGTGATAAGATTAGTTTATGCGGCAGTTTGAAGAAATGTGACTTTTAAGGATCTGCCATTTTATTTGGAAACTGTTTCATATTTTTTTTTATATTTTATTTTTTTAATCCACAAAACAGATTATGCTATTTAAATACATGTCACAATGTTTCCATAACTGCAACCCCAGTGACTGTGTTATTGAACCCGGTAACAGAAAGGGCAAAGAAGGCCTCCAGCTTTTGACATCAATATCACAAAACCAAAAAGAAGCGGTGCCAAGGCCCAGCAAACCCGTGCCCGGCAGTCATTTTAGTGGTGACGTATAAACACAACAGGATATCTAGTCAAAGATGCCACATATCAAATTTGGAGTAATTCGGGTGAAAATTGACGATTTTATGCCCATTTGAAATTTTAGGCCCGACCCACCAGACATTGACCTCCCTACCGCTGACTAGGGGGGTGACCCCCCTGATGTAATGAGGTATGTTATAGGATGCAGATTTGAAGGATGCACCTTTAGGTTTGGGTTCCATGTCGATAGGACGAACTGAGAAGGAGTTATGGCGAAACAACGATTTTTTTTTACCCTTTTTAATCTAATTACTATTTTTTTGGGCCTACGGCCTGGGCCTTGGCCCAATTTGACCCCCAAATTTAACAGGTGACCAGAAGGTCGTAGCACATCATCCCTGTACGTCAAAATTGCACCAGTAGTTTTTGCATAAAGTTGTTGACAAACAGACGACAGATACATACAATCAAACAGACAAACCGAGTGAAAACAATACCCGTCTCCGAGCCCTTCCCGGATGGGGACGGGTAAAAAGATAAATAATAAATAAATAACCCGGCCAATATTACCATTTTCTAGTTCACTGCGATGATATAATTTATATTCATTGTCGATGCTCCCTGGATTTTTTTTTTCCCATCATGCGGGGAATCCTCTGTAGTGAAGGGATTAATGGTGTTTACCTTTAACCCTTCTAATTTAAAAATCATCTCTTACGGTAAAATTAAATCGTTTGGAGACAGGACGAATGAGGAAAAATACATCCTTTGGGGGAAGAGACAAAACAGAATGAAACTCTAGTCACATAGGGAGGCAGGAGAGAGAGAGAGAGAGAGAGAGAGAGAGAGAGAGAGAGAGAGAGAGAGAGAGAGAGAGAGAGAGAATGTCAACCAATGACAGGTTCCGTGCGTCACGTCAGGAAGGGTGAGTCAGGGTCACCTACTATATAAGCTGGAAGGGGCGTGGGGAGAATCAGTTGAGGCCACACCCACGCCTTGGCCACCACACCTACACCTGCTGTTCTTGTGAGTATAGATGTGTAGGCCCCGTCACTGCCACAAGTGTTATAGCATTATCTTATTCCTCCCCTTTGATTGATAAACACAATATGACATTAAGAAAATTTGACTTAGCTTGAGTATTTTTCCATTGTTTGCGTTCAGTTCAGAATGACATTAAAAAGTAAGTCTCGATCAGGAAGCAATTGGATACAATGTCTGTGTTGCTGTAGCAGTTCAATCGAGTCGCACATCAATTAATCTTACTGTTATCTTTAGGTAGGCCAGTGGCAGGACTTATATTATTTTTAGGATATGATGTTAAACCTATCAGTTCAAAGGCATGCACTTAAACTGATAAATCATTTTTCATATTCTTGAACACTTCCTGTGCCCAGTTCTGTAATTTCCAAAGTGAGCAAGAAGCCCGTGACTCTATTAAGAATATTTCACCAAAATATTTGCTCACTGGGTTATTAATTTATGGGTTAATTCACTGGTAAGATGTCAAGCTCAGTGATGTCAAGCTCAATGTGCTTCTATTTGAAATTCTTGCCAAACCGCTAAATAGTTAAATAGTAAGCGTCTATGTAATGTCTTGTGTGATCTGGGTGTTCACTAAATTTGATCATGATATAACAGAAAATTGTATCAATAAACTTCATAAAAAAAACGCTTTTACTTTTGTTGGTTTTCAGTAATGTAAAAATCAGACAGCATTCATTTTTAGGCAATTATATTTAGTCAAATAGATATGTGCGTGAAGTCATCAAGAACCTTTCATTTGTGTAAAAAAAAACATCAAATATTAAAAGGTAATTTTTTTGTGGATCTGGTAATATTTTAGTCGCCCAGATTACACCAAATGCCGCCAAACTGCTTTAAAAATGTGAAAAATTCCTGGGGCCTTTAAGTGGGCACCAGACCCTCGGCCGCAGGTCTCCGAGCCTTCGGGCCCTACTGGCCAAAAAAGCATCCTCCTCTTCAAAATCCTGGATCCGCCACTGTTCTAGGTAGAAAATGCAACATCAACATGGGTCCAAATCTCAGCCGTTACAGGATTACAATTACTACTACCTTTATGGGTGAATTATGTAGAAGACCATTTTCATCCATAAGATCATCAGTATTTGTACCCTGTAACGGTTGAGATTCAGACCCATGTTGATACTGCCTTTTTTTTTCTCTCTCTCTCTCAGAATTCACTCATGTATCCCTTTCTAAACTTACGAGTATGCCCATCACTCCTGGGCCACCCTGTGTATAAAATGGTTCACACCGATAACAACGAGTTCGTGAAACTTATCAACCCTTGGCAGATTTGACCTTTGGGAATGTACACTGAACAAAAGTCTGAAATTATAGAGGGTAATTTATCTATATATCTATCTATCCATATATTGCCAGAAGCCTTAGTCCCGCAAGAGATGGCCACAAACAAATCGCCTCCACTTCGCTGTGTCCCATGCCAACAAAGATACAGTGAGCAAGACCTCTCAATAATATTTCAGAAATACTGGAAAAACTCATCACAAAATGCTTACCAGTCCACGCAATATCCACACCATGGAAAAATACGTCATCCACTCTCCATATAATAGTCTGTGTTATCTTTATTTCGATTTTATTTACTCTGCCTTCCTTTCTATTTTTATCCAGCTTAGGGGAGACAGCTTGCAATGAAGGAGTTATTGAAGGCTATGTCTGTCCCTTCCAGTTCGATAATTCTAACTGAACGTGAATGGAAAATCGTCTGGAGATTGCAAGGAAATAACCCAAACGGAATACTTAATCCCTCTAAATGAGGTAATGAGTATCAGATTAAAGACGTTGGACCACCAGAGCGAGTTGGATTTTACAGTGGCCATTGACTATGTGACCATATTCAACTTACTGACCAAACATCTGAGGACACACACACAAAAAATAATAAACAGTTTTTACTTAACCTAGTAAATGAGAAAATTGAAAAGAAAACCTGAATAATTGTACTCATATTACTAAGAAGGTAATTTTTAATAAATAAGCTTTTGAGCACATCATTCACTAATTGGAAAAAGGTATTTGATTCGGATGAAAGTTTCTGTGATAAGAACAATTCCTAGACTCGCCATCGGTTTATCTATAGCCAGACGCCTTAATCGTGGAAAGGATGACTGCAGACAAGTCCCCTGCATGCCACTCAGTACTCCCGAATCAGGCTGCCCTCTCTCCAGCTAACACCATCCTCAGTCACATGCTTCCCCACTTCATCCACCCATCTCATTTCAAGACGAGAGCCCATTTCCTCCTCAGTTAAACGTGCCCCCGAACATTTTCCTCCCTTCCACTTTACTTCTGGTCATGGCAGTTTGAAGAATCCGTGGACATGAGTTACATTAGATTCTTGCTGCTGCCAGATGATTTTCCCCAGGATGTGGTAGGCCTTATTGGAGGGGTTGGATATAGCTTTCAATAAAACCATCACTCATAGGTGGCTTGCACAGGGTGCTGATATTGCTGCTATTGTCGTTGCTTTTGTTGTTGTTGATGTTGTTGCGGCTCTAGGCTCATCTGCAACGTGAGCCTGGTGGACTACAGGATTGTGTTGCCCTTCCCCTGCACGCCACCGTCCTCCTTTCGGGGAATCGGGAGGTAATTGAGGGACGATATTATAACCAGTCATAAAAGGCGTACATCTCCAGGACATTTCACAGGATAACTGATATAATCTGTACATATTAAGAACAATGAAAATGCGGTGCCAAGACACAAGCAAACCCGTCCTCAGTCATTTTAGTGCTGACGTATCAACACAACAGGATATCTAGTCATATATGTCACATATCAAATTTGGAGTATATCTGATGAAAATTTGATTTTAAGCCCATTTGAATTTTAAGGCCCGACGCACGTGACATTAACCCTCCTACCGCTAACTGGGGGGTGCCCTCCCTGAGGTAATTAGGCATGTTATAGGATGCAGATTTGAAAGATGCACCTTTAGGTTTTGGTTTCATGTCGATATGACGAATTTGAAGGAGTTAAGGCACAAAACGATTTTACCCGTTACCTTCCTTCTACATTACAGCCTGGGCCTTGGCCCAATTTGGCCCAAAATTTAATCATGTGATCAGAAGGTCATAGCCCATCATCCCTGTAATTTTTGTCAAAATCACACCAGTAGTTTTCGCGTAAAGTTGTTAACAGATATACAGACAGAGAACCAAACACACAAACAAACAAATAGACAAACCAAGTGAAAGCAATACCCGTCCCCGAACCCCTCCGGGGCAGGGACGGGTAAATATATGAATGCGCTATCGTAATAAAGGAGGTAACATTTACTTTATTTTTTATTTTTCTAATATCTTCAATGTCAATATCACTAAAAAAAAAAATCATCCTACCAGTTGCAGAACTTCTCCTGCATTGTATTCAAGCTTACGTTAGGCGATTATTTTTACGTAATAGTTACTCATACAAGTTTAAAATGTTATTACTATACAGTTTTTACTCTCAATGGGCCTAACATTGCCACTTCATCATCTTGAATGCTGAACTATAACAACAGATTACCACTGGAATAATATACTAGTCAAGAAGGATTGATATGGACAGGATGTAGATCCATAGGACTGTCTTTGTGTGCTATGTGAAATAAGCTGAAAATCTGGGCCAGCTTAACCCACCTAGTCCCACCGACGTACGATGCACGTCGCTACTTTTTTCCACAGACAGACCCACCGACTTGCATCGTACGTCACTCAATTGCAAGGCCCATTGTGTGCACCTTTTTCAACATTCGCGGGTGATTTTTGGTAGGCATATGTGGGAGACCTTCCTCTACCTGCTGTCAAGTGGGGATACTGCCTGGCCCCACCTAACGCCCCTCCCCCCCACACTGGGCAATTCACCTGTTAGCAGTAACCTAGCCAGTAAAGGTATGTTGCCCCACGGTTTCTCCAATGACGAAATTCACGGTGAAAGTGATTCCTGAGGTGGAAGACAAAGAAACAAAGAAGCTAGAGGTAGAAACAAATACAAGTGATGAGGTGGTAAGGTCGTGAAGGAAGGTGCCATATACTGGAGTTTTGGGTGAATGAACAATGCTTTTATCGCCTATATTATTGAGTGAAAACCAATATAGACTTGTACTACACATAAATTCGTACCAAATAAATAAATAAATATGTAATTTAAAGTGGCTTGAATTAGTTAACCCTTCCACAGTTCGTTTTCTTTAGCCAGATACCCTGAAAAAGAGGGAAAACGTAAGACTAAATGACACCTGTATCAACATTTTTAACCTCAGGAGGGCGATTTCTCTATAAATTTTCGATGTTTCTCACCCAAAGCTGAGGTTTGAGCCCCCCAATAAAAAAGTTGAAAATCGATCTAGATCTGGGGGTATGCTGGGTAAAAAACCGGTTGGGACTGGGCGGGTTAAGATTAAATAATAGTAACATTAACCGTCTCTCCATGACATCTCTAGTATCATCATTTAAATAAAGAGAATAATATTAACTATAAATAGAGAGACAAGGAAGCCTAAAAACGATACTAAATTGCAACAGGGTATTTTCAATAAATTTCAGATAAGCCTCGTCCCAAGAAACAACAAAAACAAATATGTGTTAAAGAACCTGCTCCTTCAGTGAGAATACGGCCGTCTTTCCATATGTGTCTGAAACTGGATGCTTCCAAACAATATTAACTTCCGTAGAATTATCCCACTTAATATATGCCTTTTACCTTGTATTCTTTCACTCGGCATAATTATGACTTATTTATCATAGCTAAGATCTCTCATTGAGAAGATTATGAAAATCTTTATTAAACTTTCTAATACCCTAATGATACACAGTTTTGTATTATCCCAGGTACCAGCAGGTGCCCTTTATTCCATATGATCCTCTGTGGTTGGCAAATAGTTTTTTTTTCTAAATTTCACTAAACACATTAAAACTCAACAAAGACTGTGCAGTATAATTGACAAATAATGCATTCCAGCCATGTGCCATACAAAGCCCCTGCATTAAGTGGCCACGGCTGCCTAGTTGACTGGGAGGATTGCCATGGTGCCGCCTTCTTGTTTTCTTATCATGATTTTGTGTTGTCGACACCTTTGGTAAGTCTGCGGCTTACCTATACAGTGGTATTAGGACAGATCCCTCATGGTACTCATTAACAATTCAAAGTAATATAAAACTTAAATAAATCAAGTATTTTGGCAGCATCTTGGCCCTGACTGAATGAGTGTGTGAATACTTCAGCTATATTCTCGTATAATTCAATCTGTTAAAATCATTCACTTCGTTCTGCTTTCACATGTGTTTTATTTATTTTGGGAATGAAATCACACATTTTGAAGGATGCGTTTATGAACGAGAGATTATTGTCCATGTCAAAGAGTATTTCGCATGTCTGTGAAATCATTATCGTACCAGAGTTTGCTGATTCACCATATTCGAGGAGAGAAGGTTGCTTACTCTCACACAGTCAAGATTCACTGTACGTGTAGTATGACACTGCAATCTCTCTCCCTCTCTCTCTCTCAGGAGAAGGCTCAAAATGTGCAAAGTTTTCCACTAAATTTAGCTGAAACTGTAATACCATGCACAATTAAACTACCTTTTGTAATCCCCTCTGAAAGAAAATTGTACCAGCTCACTATTACGAAGGGAAATTTAACACTAGCGAAACAATATTACCCTTTCAGTCTAGTGTTTCAAATTTAAATCTCACTAAACCCGATATGAAACAGTGTTGGAACCGTAATATTAACATCAAGGCATGACAAAGAGGCAGTAATGTTGTTGTTATACTGGAGTTAACGAAGGCAATAGAAAATCATCAAGAGGGCAACATAGGAAGTCAGAAGAGTGGCAGGGGGAAAGAACGAATGAACTCGCCATAATCCATTCAGGCCAGGGATATCTTCATTCCACTCTTCCCCTCTCCTAGCGATTTTATTCAGCACCGGAGAGACTTTTCCAACTGGATGAGTCAGAGATAGCCTGCTTAACCTCTTGAGAACTAGGACCCTTTTCTAAATTGAAAAACGTATGCAATGCTAAGCAGTTGCAACCCTCCATCTGACCAAGCACATACCCCCCCCAACCTCCCCGCACACCTAACCAAGCGCATAACGACCCTAACTCCTCCTCCCGTCCGTATAACACAGACATTAAAACTTAAAAATGTGAAGAAATTTTGATTCGTGCTTTTTTCATACAGGCGGCCATTTTTTTTATGATTACATAATAGGTACAGTCATAAAACTTCATATATAATTTGATATTCATATAATCATTTATCATGTTCAATTACTGCCTCCTAGGTGTATTAGTTGCAAAGTGTTAATAGAAACGTGCATGAAAATAATCAGTTTTATGTATTTTGGCATTTTCACGGCATTGTAACTACCTAAAGGCGCCAAGAAGCATATTAACACAAACACATCTTCCTGGAGAATTTGAAGCCTGGAAACGATTTTTTAAAACTTTTTCATTATTTAAAAAAAAAAAAAATACTTAGGACACAGCACTCTACCTATGAAAAGGCGCCAGTTAACTAGAAGACACCTGCTGCCCAGCTCTATGGACAGACACCTGTTGATCCCAGGTATAATAACACCCTCCTCTGACTTCATTAGGTGGAGGGTAAAAAACCGTTTGACATTAGCGTGGATAAATTAGAAAATGCAATCTTGGACTGAAGTGATACAATGTCTAGACTGAACAGCCTATTTCAAGGACCCATATGCTCCTGGTATAGCATTGTAGGATTCGGTGATGAAAAGCTGGAAAATCACATTCTAACACCCCACTTCCTTGTCTTCATATCTCTCTTGGAGCCGGCATAAAAACATTCCCCTTTCAGCTCATTAATCATTTCTTGTTGCTCCCTCCTATAAGAAAAAAAAAAGTCACTAGAAGTAGGAGATATAATTTAATCTCTCACCGAATATAAAAATAAATTATAAGAATGGTACAATATTACAATTATTATCCCTCTGACGCTCAATGAAATTTCTTGGGGATGAACCAAGAACATAAAAGGAGACGTTATTGTATTAAATGATCTGATTGTAACTACAGCTGGCGCAACCTTTCCATTGTGATGATTACCTTCGCACGTCAACAACTGTACATCTTGATTAACACAGATAGAGAGGAGATGGAAAGACAGGCGAGCGGGGCGAAAACAATGACGGCGAATGGCAAGCTAATCATCTGGCTGTGGCTGGCAGGTCAGTCGGCGATGGAGATTGCCCTCGAGACAGCGGCCAGCATCTCTACCGTCTACCGCTGGATCCGACGCTGGCAGAGGGAGGGAACATTGGCCCTGAATCCTTACTACAGTCGCCGAGCCTCTGCAGTCGTGGCCTGGAATAGGAGGACATCTGCTGCATTCAGTGTCGTTCAGCCCCGTTATAAACCAAGAGCTGCACAGGCGTTTTATAGTTCAGGAAATCTCCACTTTTGATCCAGCTTCCAGTTTTGATCGAGCTTCTCCATTTGTGATTTTACTACTGGTTCTGTTTCTGGCAGACTGAATGAAACCTGGCCCAAACGGATTCCTCTAGATGCGTCCTGGAACGGTAGTACATCAGCGGCTTCCAATTCCTACAACAACTGTCAAATTTCTCCAACTGTTGGCCGGAGCAGCAGCATATCAGTAGCATCTGGAATCTTTATGCCCAAACTTTGACCAGGAGTGTGACAGGCATTTCATTCCTCACAAAGTCTACAGTATAAATCTACCTATCTATGTATCTATATACCTAGGCTGCTTCCCCCAAGGAAAGGGAGGTAGCCGAGAGAGGACGACACACTCCCAATTTACTCCAGCTTCTATATTTACCGCTACATCAGTCAATAGTGTGGTTGGAAAAGGTTCTCAATCCCTACCCTTATCACGCTTTTCCAGTCGTGTTGAGAGGAATATAAAACTAGCTTTCAGGCTTCACTGCAGCCACGAGTCTTTCTGTGTATTAAAGCTTCAACACGTCAAGGACCTTCATCTTCACACAACCTAAACCAGGAGGTATAGCCTACAGACGTCTTATACTGCTGGACGAACCAACTGATGCCTCAGTACATATCCAACCACCTACAGTAGAAATGAAAATCTAATAAACATGTGATTCCCATCATTTTAGAAGTTTTCGTGCAGTGTTTAAAACTAAAAGTGTTTCAGCCATCGTGTCCTTAATGTTACATGGTTGTACATTCGAGATATACGAGTATAAGATTGTGTATAATGCCACCCACCCAAGCAAAACGTAAGAAAAGCAACGTGCTGTCTAAAAACGAGTAATGACTATTTTTAGTGGTCAGTTAAAGACTATGTTTCATTTTTGTTTGACTAATACATTTTTTTGTTACAGATAGCCCCGCTACTAATATACAATATTTTACTAAAGATACAGTATATAAAATAGTATATAAAATAACATGGACGAGTTAAATAAACGGAAAAGCAACTATCACAATAGAGTATTATTATTTTTTTTTTCTTTTGTGAATTCCTTGTTCAAGTTGCAGGTACTAAGTGGCATGACCAGAGCTCCTACAAAAATCCTTGGTCACTACAGTGGTCACTCAAGATTTCTGGGAGATTACCTTTGATACGCCCTGAAGAGTTCTGCTTGATCCACCCCATAAGTAGTCCTGGCCACCCCTGAGCGACCAGTTTTTTTTTCTCTTTTTTTACTACTAGCTACGTACGCCCCTTAAGATACTTCATTATGAACATTAATGCAATTTGTTGTTAAATACAAGTCTTATTCCTCAGTACCTTTACATTAGTTTACGATCAATTTGATGTGTTTGTATTTTTTTTAATGTGTGTGTGTGTATGCAACAGGAAGGAGACCTATGAATAGCAGCCATAAAAGTCTTGAATATTGTGTTCTTGAAGCAGCTGTTTACTCATAAGCGCATTTTGACTTCTGATCTAAAAACAGCTTGCCTATAACACTGAGTTATAAAGGGTAATGTATATATATGTAGTAAGATAATATGTATAAAATACGTTATGTACAGTCAATGACAAAAGTCGTGTTGTGAAATTTGGCGAAAATACCTGCTAAAAGACTATAGTTTTGTTGCAGTCTGCTTTGTGTCGAACGGGCAGTTGGTAACACTGACTTGAGTTACCATTTGCTCCAGGTGACCGGCCAGTGAATGCCAGTATAAATATATTTTTTTTTAACTAAATGAAAATAATCAACATAATATGCCTTTCTGACTGCTGTGTTTATTTAGTATATATGAAGTGTTTATCATCTTTTCTTTTTTATTACCTCGTCCGCAGCGTCACAGTTCAGTTAACTAACGTGTTTGGAGGTCAGTTCTCCATCTTCGTTAACAGTAACTTAGCTAATCAAGTTGATAATTGAGACCTGGGACAGACTGAATCCCACAGACATGTTCGAACAAATAAACCAGATGACTGATGTCTACACACAACTGTGTTACGGGGGTATATGTTACGGTGCACTCTTAACCCTTAATTAAACACCAAAAGGGGTAAGGCAAAGCTCAAAAGAACACTAACTTAACTTTAATGTACACTGTAACATACACACAGCAAAGAAGAAACCAGGATTCGCTTTGCAGAGGGGAATTCACATAGGTTTCAGAATACAAATGTAAAACTAGTTATTTCTTACCTAACCAGATTACAATCAGTGGAGGCTACGTACGTACATACGTACAGAACTCGAGGACCTTGGAGAATCCAGATATATATCACACACTAGTGTAGGTGGAGAAATGAACCAAAATGGGAAATGGTGCACAAACAGTGTGTTTTGTAATCAAAGTAACGTATTGAGCAATGTGTTAAAATATGAGGGAAAGTGTAACAAAAATGTGACAAAAGTGTGATGTGACAGTGACAAAAAGATGTGAAAATGTGTATCTTAAAAGTGACTAAATAGTGACACTCCTGCTAGTTCCTGGAGCTTATAAAGTAGCCTTACTCCACCTATTTCAGCTAACTGGCCACTAGGCTGTTGGAAAAATATCTCCAGCCACTCACAAATACTAGAGACACCTGCTACCCATGGGGACATTACCCGACTCACTCATAACAAGTAATGAGCCATCAAGAAGCATTTGATAGAATTCTATTGGCAGTTACTACCAATACGCCCCTCCCATACTTAAGTCACACCCACTATGGTCAAGGACAAAGGAGTTTTGCTGCATAGAAACTGGACAAAACAACCAGCGTTATCTATCCCAGAGGCCCAAAAACAGACCATAAAGCAAACACAGCTGGGGTCGAGGGTTACCCTTACAGGCAGTAAACTGATAGGAGAAAAGATTAGACGTTTTTCACGGCTCGCCTGTCTCCTTATATTATCTTCTTTTCTTCTATACATACATACATACGCTACTGGGGTAACTATGCCAGTGACACCTCCCTTCCTGAGTGAAGAAATTTCCCAAGGGAAAATTTCTGGATTTAGTACAAATTAAGTTCTGGACAGGTAATCTGCTAAAACATTGGTCATATACATGTCTTACATCAAGGGAGTATTCCTGCAAAAATAGGGCCCAGCAGGTCAATCTAAGATTTTTGTCCTTAAATCGGGACAAAAGTTTCAGAGGGTGGTGATCAGTGTACACTACAACATCACCTGACCCTGGACCAACATACACAGAGAAGTGTTGAAGGGCATGTATGTGCAAGGAGTTCTTTCTCAATAGCTGAATAATTTCTCTGGGCTTTTTTGAATTTTTTGCTACAATAGCACACAGGCATCTCAAAACCTTGGTCATTATCCTGAAGCAGAAATGTGCCAGCCCCTAGGCCACTGGCATCAACAGCTAATTCAAAGGGTTTATTAAAATTTGGAGCTTGAAGCACTGGGTGACTTGATAGGATGGCTTTAACTTTAGAATAGGCCTCCTCACATTCTGGCTTCCACTCATACTTGACTCTTTTTCTTAACAAATCAGTGAGGGGCGCTACAAGATCAGAGAAGTTCAGGGCAAAACGTCTGTAGTACCCTACCATACCCAAGAATCGTTGCAACTCTCTCTTATTTTGGGGTTGGCGGGAATTGACTATGGCCTGAACCTTTAACATCAGGTGGACTCACTTGGCATAAACCGACCACATAACCTAGGTACTGCACTCGAGCCCTTACGAATTCACATTTAGTTTAATTAAGCATTAAATTAGCAGAGGACAGTCTCTGCATCAAGGCATCTAGTTGGCTCAAGTGTTGTTCCCAGGTGATGCTAAAAATAACATCATCAATGTAAGTGACACAACCATCTAAATCCTTGGTGAGATCATTCATCAGCCTTTGGAAGGTGGCAGGAGCATTCTCATACCATAGGCCATGATCTTACATTTATAAGTACTGCCACCAACCACAAAACAGGAAATTTCTTGGGCCCTTTCTGTGAGTGGAACTTGCCAATATCCCTTCATCAAATCTAATTTTGTGATAAACTTTGCACTGCCTATCGCATCCACACAATCTAGGAAGTGGGTAGGTGTCAGTCTTGGTAAGGGAGTAAACTTTACGACAGTCAATGCAAAAACGATGTGACCCATCGGGTTTGGGAACCACTATGGCCGGGGAGCACCATTCACTTTGGCAGGACTCGATTAACCCTTGCTGCAACATGTAGTTCAGTTCCTTTTGGATGATGGTCTGCTTCTGAGGACTAGCCCGGTAGAGTGACTGCTTCACAGGCCTGGCATCTCCAACGTCCATGTCTCTGTGCCACTTCTGTCCGTCCTGGGGTGTTCCTGAAGATGTCTGGAAACTTGCTGAGAAGGGCAACAAGCTTGGCACGCCATTCTGCAGTCAAATGGGAGAGTTTATCAGCCACTGTACTCCAAGCATCCTGGTTTTCTCTCCAACTGGTCGGATGGTCCAAAGTCAAAGGACAGCCCTCGTCCTCCGCCAACTCGACAGACGACACCACGCATGCAGCGCTAGGGGAGTCCACATCTCGCCTATGGTACTCCTTTAACCCGTCGTGTCCCAACCAATTTCCCACCTCTGATACCCCCAGTCCCGAGCTATTTTGGATTTTTTTTTTTTTTTTTTTGGCTAAATCATCCGTTTTTGGTGACAAACCATGGAAAATCACTAAGAAAGTGCTTACCAGTCTCCATAAGCGGTCGGAACAGGTGAGTCTCCATTGGGTAGGTACCGTATTCTGTCACTGACATGTCTAGCTCTCACGTTTTCTGTGGTAGGTATTTTTGGGAGAAACAACAAACAACAGGTCTGCATTTATTGATTTGGAACTAATAAACACTATTAACAACACTATAATGGTTTTCACTGAGAAATACAGGAAAAATAAGCATTGTTCCATTGAGTGAGCATAGAGAGTTTGGTCACATCGGTAACACGTGAGTTGCTGAGGTTCTTGTTTCAGCAAACATTTCATTTTTTCAACTTCCATAATACTGTTTCAGTGACATTTTACCATTTTTCACTTTATGTAAATGTCTTCAGCTGTTTACATTCATTACAATGATATTTAGCATAATGATAGCGCATATTTGCATAGTCAGCGCACTCGCTATGACTCTTTTTCAATATACATTACATTTTTTATACTTTCATGTTATTGTTTTGATGACATTATACCATTTTTTACCCATTGTAAATGTTTTCACCTATTTACATTCCTTACAATGACACTTAGCGTAATGGCAGCGCATATTCACGTAGGAAGCGCACTTGCTACCACTCGGGTTTCAACTTTGATTTTATTTCTCCACTTCCAATATACTTCTCCACTAAAATTACACCCGTTTCCACGTTATACTACTATTTACATATTCACAGGCCTTATTTATTACACTGAGCGTCTGAATATTGAATCTTTACCTACTGAGCACACTCGCTAGGTATGTTTCGACTTAGATTCTATTTATCCACTTACATAATACTTTTCAACTTACCTTACACCCGTTCCCACTTTATACTACTATTTACATATTCACAGGCCTTATCATTACACTGAGCGTCCGAATATCGCATCTTTACCTGCTAAGCATACTTGCTAGGAATGTTTCGACTTAGATTCTATTTATCCACTTACATAATACTTTTCCACTTACGTTACATCCATTTCCATTTTTTTTTTTTTTTTGTCTGTGCTTAGTATCTTTGTTCTGATGTGTTCAACTTGTGATTTTTTTTTCTTCCTTGTATATCGTGGTATCCGTTAATAATTTACTGTTCTAAATTATTCCGGAGGCGAGATAAGCTCTGCAAACTGACTTCCCACTATGACATAATCATTATCCGGTTAAAGAGAATGCCAGCTATCTTCTCGAGCAGACGGGTCTTCTGTATCTTCTGTATATTATATACAGTAAAGTACTCTATTGGTTCTAGATTTCTTATCCAGCGCTTTTTCTGGGGAACATTTATGTCCTCTGTTACAACACTGAAAAGGGATTGAAAGTGTGTGCTCAGAAGGTCAATGAAAATAATGATACTCTGAGTCATCACTGTTGCAGAATGGTAACATGTACACATTTTAATTTGATAGTTCAAGTAACTAAAATATATTGTTTGGTTAGGTCACTTCCATCTAGCAAGGCCAACTTGAGTAGGTTTTAACCTTACATCAACCGTGGCTGGAAGGTTGACGATAAGGCATGAGTGACAGTAGCAGTATTACTAGTGGATGTGTAAACATTTTATTAGTAATCAAATCTTACCATATAACATTTCGATTTGGTGTAGTGAGCAAACAACTTACAACCCTGAGGCTCAACTAGTAAAACTCTTTTCGCTGGGGATTTACTTCAGTTAATTTTGTATAACCAAACCATACGTGCTCCCTACGTATCAACAAGTGGGTTGGTGGAGGGTTAGTGCCCCTCCCCGTAAAACAAATAACTCAAAGTCAAATGGCCAACCCTTACGGGATTATGGCGTCTGGCAATAGATAGATAGACATAACTCTTTTCGCTGGGGATTTACTTCAGTTAATTTTGTAAGAAAAGATGACTAAGAAATATGTCATTTTAGGAAATGATTATTGTTTACTGATTCTGATATAATTATGGCAAAATTCTGTTAAGAACAGTGAGTTATATAATTTCATTGACTGTAAGGTCTTACAGTAAGATAGATATTAGTGCATTTTACGTTCCTTACCAGTGTATAGCTAAAATTTTCTGCACTTTTCAGCCTTCATACTGTCATGGGATCACCAACTCATTTGGCAGCTGCATTAATGATTGGTCTACTCATAGTCAGATCATCAGCAGAGAAGCAACATCTCTCAGCTACTGTGGCTGCGGAGGTTGGTACATTTGGAAACACGGAAGCCATCCAGGCATCAACTGTGATGAACCTTCTTGCTGAACAGTACACCCCAAAGTGTCTCAGAGCTGTGATACTGCCTGAAGAAGGTAATAAATCAAACTCTTGGTCAAATAGTGGAACAAGGACATACCCAGAAAACACCAAACAAGTCAACCCTTATGCAAAATATTCATTGGAAAACATAGTTGTGGACCAGGCAAATATAGATGTGAAAATTATCCTCAGTCAGAAAGTTTCTCACCAAAGTCATGAAACACTGAAATATATAAAGAAACATACAGGAAGAGTGACTCTGTATTCCTGCATAACGTACATGATGCCAGAACCACCCAACTCCCAACTGCTGGCTTTACTAACAGACGCTTCCTCCAACAAGCTAACACAATACTTCCTCGTCCGCGCCAAAGACACGGTTGAGGCTGAACGCTTCCTCCTGGATCAACGCCTGAGGAAGGAGCAAAACATGGCAGCCATCATCCCACAGACGAATCAAAACAATACTTACTGGCGTGTATTAATCCGCCAGCTCTTGCACCCTTCAGGCTCCCCCAAAGTTCTCCATGTAAACAAATGGTCCAGTGACACGGGCCTTGCAAATACCAATGACGTATTCCCAGACCAGATGGCTAATTTCCACGGAACCAAACTTACAGCCTCTGCTATGCAATACAGGCCACTTGTGGATTTTGAGACTGTTGAAGGATCCAGGGTGGTGATTCCTAAACCATCCATTGATATCTACACTCTCGATGCAATGGCCTATAAACTGAACTTCACCTACGACATCGTGATGCCCGCTGATGGTTTATGGGGTGTTCTCAGAGATGATGTGAGTATTGGGAAGTCTCTCTCTCTCTCTCTCCCTCTGCTCATGATTCCTCTGTTTCATTAATCTTTTTCCTATTACTGTTTTAACGTGTAAACCTTGTTCTCATTAAATTTCAGTGTTTTAGAGGACTCCATTCTCTTACAACTTTAATATTCTAACCTTTTTGGCACATTTGGGTCAACATCGTTTCACTACTAGGGTAAACTGTTGTCTGTACTTTTAATGTTGACTTGCTGTATTATTATGGTGGCCTAAGGACAAGAAAAAAATAAGGAAAAGAAAAAATGAAGAAATATTGATTGATTTATGATTAATAATTTTATGGCTTTGGTTTTACTCTTCAATACTTTTACATTTTTTCTCCCACATATCAGGCCTTTTGTGTATAAAGTACGTGCAGTTTTTGAAGAGGCAATTACATCACACAGCATGTAGCCTAGTCCAGTGCCGCAGTTATTAAGAAAAAACAGTCAAAACAAGGGCTGCTTACATGGACAAGTTATCTTTCATCCTACGTTGTTGTGTTTGCATAACTGATTACCGTACGGAAGAACATAAGTCAGATGTGGATGTGCTGGAAAACCTTCAGATGGTTTGGCCATGTAGAGAGAATGACTGCATTCCTCTGCATGAAAATAATCATACACACTGTGGTGAAATGGGCATTTTAAAATGGTCGAAAATTCACCAGCGTTAATGTACAGTACCATACACTGCACCATGCGAAGAGGTTGGCAGTTTAGAAAGCAATGAGGTAACCTAGTCAGCACAAAGCATTTCTGTATTCACATCACCTTTGAGAAAGTGGACAACATTTCGAAATGCGTCAGGTATATTGCCACCGTTTTTATAAGGTAACTTTGTGTGTGTGTGTGTGTGTGTGTGTGTGTGTGTGTGTGATTTCAGTCATCAATTAAACTAAAAATCCTGGCAAGTCCAGTTCTTCCTCATGTTTAGTACACATGATGTCAATAAAGACAGCCAGCCATATTTGATGGCATTGTACAGGACATGCTGAAGCAGAAATATGGCTTGCTTGTACAGTTTTTGGCTATTTATTAATCTGTACTACATCAGGGTTCCTCAGTTACCATATGTGAAGGTCCAGTCATACCACCTTCCGATGTGACAGAGGTCCAGATATAAAATCGTGTATTTAATATTAATAATGGAATAAAATACTTGCATTTATTTAAAGATGTAGAGTAATTAGTTCTTTAAAATATATTGAAACTGTGCGGAAAGTTAATACCTGGAGCAAAATTGAAATCAGCTTCAAAGTAGATATTCGGGTTGTTAAGTGGGTAAATAAGACACAAAAATCTATTCTCCAGACTCCCACCTTCTCAAAGAGACAAAACAACTATTGCCCAAATTACAGTTACCATCCTTACATAAGCACAGTCACTTTAGCACTGCCACCACCACTTTACCACCATACCGTCCACCAGTAACCAGTCTTAATATTTTTTCAGTATCTTGCTGCCAATTCACCAAATGAACAAGCCAATGACAGCAATCTGTGGATACGAATACATGCAGCGCAGCTTGCTAAATACAGCATTCCTACGGCTAGGAATCCTGTTCTCATGTTACCAGTATTTAATGGTGACGAGAACACAGTGATAATATGCTACTTAGTATTATAAAACTCACGTTACTATGATGTGAGCTCCTAGAGTAGCTGGAAAAATGAGTAGCTTCTGTGTTGACCAGTTAGCTCACTCGTGGACAAATTGGTATTACTGCTATAGATTAACATAACTTGCAACCCAATGAAATTATGTTTATTTGAGCCGTATTGTGGACATAACTCATCCTGATCTTGTCTCCTTTCTTAATCTCGAGGCCAGTTGAATAGTCGTTGATGATGTGGACTTCAGACGAGCCACCTTCTCTTTATGCCTGGCCATGGTATAGGAACGGGCAAATTAATTGGACGCTATCTGGGTTATTGTTGATGTTCTGTATTCGTCAATCGCTTGGAAATTATTGCAAAATGCTGGAGGCTTGTTTACTTCTCGACTAAAGTTTTAATGATATTGCCACAAGTCATGAACCAGTCTTTTCGTTCATTTTCCGGGCCAGTGGATCAATGTCACAATTGACGTTGAATTCGAAGCCTTGAAGTAAAAGCAAACCACGTCAATGAACCCCAGCATTCTCAGTCCGTATGGACTCTTCTCTCATTACACTGGTCTGCAAAATGTATCTCTCATCAAAGTCACTTCTTTTAGCCTGGCCATTATTCAGAAGCGACCCATTTCACCTGGAACCTGTCGTGTCTCATCTCCCATTTTCGATGCTTGCTTTGCCTTTCACTGTTTAAGTTTTAAGGATGTGGCCATAGATCCCGGCTCAGTATTGTCTCCCACCAAGAAGGACCACTATTGCGTCATGGGTGATGTTGAAAGCCTACTGTTTATTGTGCTTGGCATGATGCTAGCGAATTCCCCTTACCTCTTTCGACTTAACATGGCACAGATTTTCGTCATTTGTCGGCTTATTTCATGTAGCTTAGTTCCCGAAGACACTACTATGCTTTTACACTGCACTTCTTCGAGACTAGCACCGTATTTCAGTATTAATCTGGTGTTACAAATCACCACTCGAATTAAAGATATGGCAGTTTTAGGCCAAGTTAAAGTATATATA
>JAGKTI010005211.1:0-20771 GCA_018397915.1 Birgus latro | reverse complement strand
AGCGTGAGTTAAAGTAGGATGTTCCAACATAACCAATATGGTGGGTTGTGCCCCGACTCGTATTCCTTCTGGAATTCACTACCTCGCCAACTAATTCATCGTCTGCCCCCCCCCCTCCATCCGTAAAACCCAGCAGCAAGTCTTACTTTGGTGCTCTCTTTGTCAGTCACGCGAGTCAAAGTAAGCAGTTCAACCTCAACCTGAGACAAAAATCAGTGTTTCCAAAGTTAGTCAGACTAGGCCGTTTCAACCCAATGACAGAGTACGTCAGGCTTGGCAATTTCTGTGTACGTCACAGGAGGAATTTTGCAGCACCAGTTTAAGCTTTTCCAGTGTAATTCAATACAGGAAATTCCAGTGTAAGTTAGTGTCAGATTTCCAACATAAGTCAGTGTAGGAAAACTTAACGTAACTGTAAATAATTCCAGCATAAGACAGTGTACGATATTTATGTTCTTGAATGCAATCCCAACACAAATCGGTGTAGGAAGTGCTAGCGTAAGTCGGTGTTGGACTTGTAACGTTAAGCCAGTGTAGGAAACACCCACTTGAAATCACTGAAGGAAATTCCAGTGTGAATCAAAGTGGGAAATTCTTTCATATTTCCAAAGCGATTCACAGTAAAAAAAAAAAAAAAAATTCCATCAAAACATCAAAGTGAATCGAAGTAGACGACCCCAAAGTGAATGACAATATTCCAGCGTGAGTCAAGTTAAGCAGCTGCAGTTTTGACAAAAAAAAAAATAATAAATCAAACAATCAAAGCGTGAATCAGTTGTACACAGTTTCAGTATTGATGATTGTAAACATTTTCAACATGAGTCAAAATGCGCGATATAGACGGTAATAGCCAAGTTCATAAATATTGTTATCCATCTTCGAGGTGTAGGAGGCTGAGGGTAGGCCATTATTTTCTGGTCCCTCTAAATTAAGGGTGGTTCACCGGCCTCCTTCTGCTTGCAAAACCTTCAGCCACCCTTTATCTTTTAGTCACACCCTGACATATCCCATCCAGCCATCTTTGTCTTGATCTATTACGCCTGACTACCATGAAAGACCAAGACGAAGATGTATGGATTTAATAAGCAGATGTTTGAAGAAGAATGGTCTGGTGGTTGTGCATACAAAACAGCTCGCAAAGATATTCCTCGCGTAGATAAGGTCAGCTCAACAAACATCCGTAGTAGTCACTGAGTTGCATTTTATTATTTCCTCTACAAACAGAGTATGTCCTAGAATCTCTTCCCGTGCCACATTATATTAGTATTTTACATGAAGTAATTTCAGTTACTTCCTCTAATGCAGATATAACTCGATGTTCTTGAAGTGCTGTGAGTGTTTGAATGTGGGGGAGTGTACGATCGCCCAAAGAAGTGATGACGCTTTCATTAAGTTTCGGACAAAACGCCCTGGGTCTGGCAACGTTCATTTAGGAGACGGAAACATTATTTATAGTGTAAAAAGAATTAATCTTGCGAAATTCACGACTCGTACCAGCAGTTACCAATGAAGCGATTTCCCCGCTAAATTTAGAGATTTCAAAAGCAGTCTGACTGGTATAAAATTATTACATTTCTCTAGCTCTTTTTTTTTTAGGTCTTGCCCATTTTTTTTTTAGGTCATCCATTTTTTTCGTTAATTTCCCTCAGTCTGGTGGATTTTTACCGTATCTGAGACTAATTTAGCGGATTTCAATAATTTTTCCTTTGGCAACAGTGCACGGCAGGCCTTCCGTCAGTCATTGCCACGCTAGGGTAGGGAGAGGTTCGAGAAGTTTCGTCCAGCAGCGGTGGCGCCAACATCTCTCCTCTCTCACTATGGCCTCTTCTGCTTCTGCCTACGACCCTCTGAGGGGGGCAAACCACAGCAGTACTGGGCTTGCTGGAGGGGAGCAGTTAATTCAGGGCACTGTGAAGTGGTACAGCGTAGGGGCAAAGTACGGGTTCATTCGGCGCCAGGACACTGGTGCCGATGTATTCTTACATCGTTCCGGTATCGCTGCTCCCTCTTCACAGTGCCCCTCGCTCTCGTTAGCCGAAGGCGAGACTGTCGTGTTCCACGTCGTCCAGACGCCGAAGGGTCCCGAGGCTAGGGGCGTCACCGGGCCGGGAGGTGCTGCTGTGAAGGGCGTTGCTCCTTCACGGCGGTGCCCCTCGGCTCGTGGTGGCCGGCCGAAGGATCCCCTACGTTATGGAGGAGTGGACACGATTGTCGCCATGTGCATCGCGACGGCGAAGGCTTTCTGTGGTGATGACAAGCAGGCGCTGCTTGTTCTTCCCCAGATTTTTGAGAAGAACGGGCTGCCGCGCCTTGTCATCCCTCAGAGCTTCGCTCGTGATGCGCGGCCTGCCCTTCGTCAGGAGCGTTCCTCCACCACGCTGCGGCCTTCCAAACCTCGCACAACACCGCGACGAAGGCTGCAGCTCGACGCTCCTCTGAACAGAGCAAGTACCTCCACCACCACTACTTCTGCTCCGCCCCTGGACGCCGCGCCCTTGCCTACCGCGGCAATGGACGCCACACCCACCACTGACCAACGCCCGCCGTCAGCAGCCTCGAGGAGGACCGCCTCTCCCGATCTTTCCATCCTTCGGGACGAGGATGACCTCGCTCCTCCTTCACCACCACCAGCTGTTGACGTTCGGGCCGCGCCTTCCACTCCTGACGCTTGCACCTGCAGAAGACCTCCAGGCCACTGTGGAGGCTCGTGCATCTCCGTCGCCTCCTCCTGCACCCAGGAAGAAGAAGAGGAAGGGGAAGAAGTCAAGACCACTTCCAGCTGAGGAGATGGAGACAGACCTTCCATGTCTCCCACCCTCTCCTCCTCCCCCTTCCACTTCCTCTGCGTTTGACCAGGACCTCCAGCCTTCTCAGGACTCCAGCCTCGACCCTGCTATACTCTACGACTCTCAAGCCTTCGCCGACGCCTTTCTCGCCAATTTTAAGAGGACCAACCCTTCATTATACACCAAGCTTACCACCCCAGTTTATTCTCCAAATTAATCAAATTTCAAGCAAAGCTTCAAGCTTCCCCTGATAACCTCTGCTAATACTCTTACGGGCTCTCCACCCTGAGCCCGTGTCACACTTGTGTGACAAATATCATCATCAGGGAGAGGTAGTCTCGACCTTTGTCACGATTCCCCCCTCCCCCTTATTTTTGATATAATTCTTTTGGGTTTTAATTATCTTCATTGTCGCATCCATGCTTTTGACTATCAATCTCTTCCTCTTCAGTTCTTCCATGCAACTGCCCTACATGTTGGAATTTCATGTGAATAAAAATGACCAGTTTTCCACTTATGATTGCACTGGTTTCACAACCGTCACTAAATGCCGGCAGATTAATTTGCTTCTTGATAGTAACACAAGTGGTAAGTGGTTGTTCTTGGGCACATGTATTAATCTGTCTGTCTTGGTCTTGTGGTATGAGGGGCTCCAGTAGCAAATTTCTTGTTGTCCACCTCTATATAGCTTAGCTGTTTACTGTCAAGGTGCCAGTACTGTATATCTGTCTTACTAGAATATTTGCTAAATAAAGAGCAATAATCTGCTTGCACCGATAGGCTGTAGTTTCTTGTTGACGATCCATCTTGCTTTCAGTACTTAGGGTTTACCCGCGTGAATAACATCCCGCATAGAGAATTAAATGTGGATAATAATATATCTTTAGATGTTTATTTTTCTGATTTGATCGCACTAATGATGTCGACATTACGATTATCTGCGGGTTTTATTTTATGGGACATATTTCCTTCAGTATTGTTGATTTTGAATGGAAAATAAGTATTACGAGAGTTTCTCCGCATTTTAACCCTGAAATCGTTGAGCGATAGGGAGTGCGTTTCACATTCTTTCGTACTGCTAAGCATCAACTTTAGTGTACTGTGGTTTCCTCTTCCGTAATGCGAGATATACACGGTAAAAACACTAATATATTACTTGTTGTTGTTTACTCAAATACTGCTCTTTCAGGTGTGCAATATAGAAAATATAACGGCCGTGACAGTTGCCAGATACCACTTTCTGAGCGAAAGGTACTGGGAATCGGGTCATCACTTCTTTGGGCGATTGTACAAGGGATGAAGAGATTTTTACAGCAATTTTTCTAGGTATTTCAGTTCTTTACTGCATATTAACTTATTAAACTAGCATTGGAATGAACGTATGAATGTGTGGGGCAGTGTCAATCTGCATTCTGCAGTGGGGTTCTGCTATCAGTTTTCTGATGCATTCAGGTCACAATAGTCTTCATCATTTACACGATACGCCCTACTATACTGTACTTTCCTTACAGTTAAGCCGCGGGTGGATGTGGTTGTTTTGTGTGATGGTTCAATTTAAAGGTTTGTTACTGTACTTTATCGTTATTTTTGGTTATGTTATATGGATCATACTCTCTTAACACTTCCCTTTCAGTGAAGGTGTGGGTGTGTGTGGTGGTGTCTGTGTGTGGTGGAGTTCTGCTCTACCATGTCTTCTGCCACTTTCAAGCCACCATCTCCCCCCGCCTCCTGGATTCCCACGCCTCCATGAGCATCCTGGCTTCCTTCCTCAGCCAGTCCCTCAGTGGCTACCTCTGGCTCTCGGCGGGAAGGGTGAGGATAAGCCTCACTACCTTTTCATTACTGAATGCTTTTATTTTCCATTTGCCATTACTCAGGATATAATGACACACACACACACACACAGAGGCACCAGAAGAGGCAGCATGTCACGTCACCTCGCTCCGTGCTGGCCACCCTTGGCCATAATTGGCCACACCTAAATACTGTAGTATCTTTATATGAGTCTAGCACTGTACTGGGTTAAACCAAATGGTGTTGTAATATAGTAGAACAAGTAAAAGCAAAAGTCTTGTCCAAATAACAGAATACATTCAATTAGTGCAAGAATCCGCTGATACTTGTAATTAAAAGTTATCTTAAGTGAAAACTACCACAAGATGAGCACCATCTTTAGTAAAGTGAATATGGAAGGAGTTAAGAAAAGGGATAAAGGTAGAAAACTGAATGATGATTTCTACCCAGAACTGGTTGAAATGAAAACATACAACAAATTAATAGAGAAAGTGAATAAACCGCAGAAAAATTTTTAAAGTTAAATAGGTGAAATTAAAAAGCAATTATGCATAAAAATTAGTAAAGGAACAAAAAGGACACAGCGATAGATGAGCTGTCAATGTAGGTGGGTTCACCTAGCAGGAAGATTAAGTGAAATGAGGAGTACAGTTGTCAGCCATGAGAGTATTATGGAGGAGTTCAGGAATGATACAGAGAAAATTAGGCAAGCAAGCAGTCTGATAGACCAAAGCAGTGATATGGAAGAGAAGAATAACCCAGGTGAACGAAGTAATGAGAAGTTGCAAAGATGAAGTAGAAACTATGTATGTTGAAATGGTGAAAGTAAGGAAAGTCTTAGAAACAAAAGTCGAAGAAAAAAACATTAGAATGGAAGTTGAACAAATAACCCAAAACTGATCAATGATTCAGCAGGTATCAACAAATCTATAGTGATCACTGATATGGATGAAGAAGAAATAAACAAAATTTTGAGACAAACGAGATGGCAAATATAATTTACATATTGTAGGAAGTATCAAAGAAAATCTATGATAAAGACATAGAGGAAAACAAAAGTCTAGGGAAATACGAGAGAAATAAGTCAAGGTCCCTGGAAGTAACCTTCCAGAGTGTGAACACTGTGGAGGAAATACTAAAAGATGTAAACAAACTCATGGAAAATGAGGAATTTAAAAAAGCATGGATTAAAAAAAAATGCCTAACTAAAGAGGAATTCGGAATACAAAAGAAGAGGGAGGAAGCAAAAACAATGAACGAGGAAAGATCAGAGGAAGAGAAGAGTTAATATTTTTTACAAAGTAATTGGATGGCTGGTGCGAAAGTGGCACATAACCAACAGGGAATAAACAGAGGATGGTAGAAGACTCAGACTATGGCAAGTATGTAAACAAGATGCTTAAGTTGATGTACTCAAATGTAGATGAAATGTTGTCTAAATTATTAGAGATGAAAGATTATACCAAAGAAATGGAACCACTTATTACTTGCCCAACCGAAACAAAATTTACCCCAAAGATATCAAACGATACCCTAAGTTTAGAGGAATGCAATATATGTAGAAGAGAGAAATTTAAGAAAAGGAGGGGGAATTATAATCTTAACAACGAACAATCTACAGGTCAGAGAAATAGAACTAGATACTGTATACTCTCACAAGTAGAAATGATTACATTAGAGATTAACACATATGAAGGGAAAGTAATTGTGGCATATTTATACATGCCACTTGTGAAAGAGGCTAATATGAAGACCTGGCAGAGTGTACTGTTCAGAATTTGAGAACATTGCTATATAGAATGGAAGAGGAATATAAAAGAAATATATTAACTAGATATTTCAATATAAATAAATTGGAATACTCCAGATGCAAGAAGCCATGCAAGCTGCTGGGATCAAAAGCTCCTGGATCTTGTGCAGGAGTTTTTCCTAACACAGCATGTAAAGGAAAATACCAGAAAAAGAGGACTTGGTGATCCATCAGTACTAGATCTTAGATTTTCTAGGCAAGAAAATGATATTGACAGTATCAAACTCTATTCGGCAAAAGCGACCATGCAGTATTAAATTGCAACTTCAGGATTGCATATGACATAGTTACCAGTAATGAGAGTAACAAGTCTAAACTGCGAAAAGGGCAACTATCATGACCTGAAGAAGTACTTCTTAGAAATAGATTGGGAAAAAGAACTTAGAGGAAAAGATTTCTATCTATCTATCTATTGTCAGACGCCATAATCCCGTAAGGGGTGGCCATTTGACTTTGAGTTATTTTTTTTTACGGGGAGGGGCACTAACCCTTCACCAACCCACTTGTTGACACGTAGGGAGCACGTATGGTTTGGTTATATGGTTACCACTCAGCGTTGTAAATGGTTTCTTGGCTTACAGGAAACCATTTGGCTTGTCACTCAATGTAATGCCACCTGTAAAGGAAAGGAAAGCAGTAAGAAGTGACAGGGAATATAGGAGAAATAGGAAGAAAGGAGGGCAGGCACAGAAAAAGAATGATAAAGGCTAAGGAAGAAGTAGGCAGCACTACATCAAGTGAGTGGATGATGGTCGCCACCACTCTCAACAGTGAAATAGGAGTCCAAAATTACATTCCTCACTAGAGAGAAACAAAAATGAAAATAAAGAAATGATATAATACAGAACGTAAGAAATCAAATGAGAAAAGAGATTTGCTGTGGAATAGATACAGAAGACACAATAGTGAGAGGGCATATAGCAACTATAAAGAGCCAAGAAATGATTATACAAGGATAAGAAAGGAAGCTCAAAGAAAGTTTGAGGAAAACTTTATAAACAAAGTAGTGATCAACGTAAGCTATTTTACAGCTACATCCGAAGCAAAACCAAAGTTAAAGATAAAATACAATCCATTACGGACGAGGGGATCGTCTGTACACAAGAGAACGATATTTGTGAAGCACTAAATAAAAATTTCCTATCAGTTTTTACAGAAGAAAATAATTTTGAAAGCGATATTGAAAATGCATGCCCACACATATTACCAGATATACCAATATCAGAGTAAGAATTTCAGGAAGAGTTAAGTAAATTAGACAAAGGAAAAGCATATGATCCTGACAAAATTTCAGGTTGGGTGTTACAAGAATGTGCAGAAGAGTTAAGTAGACCATTGTATTTAATATTCAAGGATCCTTTAAGTCAAGGTAAACTACCTGATTTTTGGAAGAAAGCAAACACTGTTCCCCTATTCAAGAAAGGGAATACACAGAATCCACTCAACTACCGACCAGTATCACTGACCAGTGTTGTAAGTAAGATACTAGAAAAGCTGATAAGAAACGTTTGGGTAAACCATCTAGAAGAACACAGTATAACAGAAAGGTAGTTCGGTTTTAGAAAGGGAAAATCATGTGTTACTAATCTGTTAAGCAACTATGATACAATTTTGATGATTACGTTACAGAAAAGAGATGGATGGGTGGACAGTATCTATTTAAATTTCAAGGAAAGCATTTGACAGAGTATCGCATCAAAGACTTTTTTGGAAACTGTACCATCAAGGTGATATCTAAGGCAACCTGTACTGTTGGATGCAGGATTTTCTGAGAAAAAGGGAAATGGGAACAGTTAAAAGGGGAAATTACTCATGATGGAGGGAAGTACCTAGAGGAGTTCCACAGGGCTCAGTGCTGGCACCAATTGTGTTTTTAGTATAAATAAATGACATAGACAGTAACACTGGAAATGGAAGCTATCTAAATATATTTGCTGATGATGCAAAAACACAGAGGAAAATTACTAACACAGATTCTTGCAGAGAGCTACAAAGAGAATTAAATAAACTTCATGAATGGAGCAATAAATGGCAAGTGGAATTTAATGTGCACAAGTGACTTGCAATTAAATTTGGTGAAAGTGAAAAAAGACCAGATTAGGATTATAAGTTTGGAAGTTCAACCCTCCACATATCAGAAAGGGAGAAGGACCTAGGAGTGATTATCAGTAACAGCATATCTCTGGCTGACCACATCAGTGAGAAGGTACGTAACATGTGTACACTGCTTGCTAATTTGAGAATAACATTGACATATATAAAGGAAGACATGCTGAGAAAGATATCATTCATCAGACCAACCCTTGAGTATACATCAGTAATCTGGAATCTTCATATCAAAAACATATTGATATGACTGAAAAAGTACAAAGGGCAGCTACAAGATGGGTACCAAGGTTAAGGGATCTAATCTATGAAGAAAGACTTAAAAAACTGAATCTACCAACACTACAAGAGAGAAGGAAAAGAGGAGACATGATTATGCCATATAAATGCATATCAGGGAAGGAGAAAATAGACATAAATGAATATATAACCTATGGGGAAGCATCAGCAAGAGGACACTGCAAATAAACTACAAAAAAGAGAGACGATAAAGACGTAAGGAAATTCAGTTTCCCAAATAGGGCAATTCATCAGTGGAATGCACTACCGAATGAAATAGTGTGTGCCAAAACTATTCATAAATTTAAGGATATGTATGATGAAAATGGATTAATACACAGGGCAGTATGAGCTTGACTCATTCCTGTAAAGATACAATTAGGTAAGAACGCACATCAAAGGTATAAACTCAGCTTAAACTGCTGTCACGCCCGGGTGCTAAGGTACTAATTAATGTAATCCGTTTTCTAATTTAAAATATAGAACAGACACTGCTTCACTAGTGCTTCATTGAAACTAACACGTGACAATTTGGAAATACTACGCTGATATATGATCACATAATCTATTACAGCTGCCTCAGTCGTAGCAAGGTCATTACAAACAGCTCAATGCCGAGTCTCGCAGATTTATATAACACTGCCATAATAATTTGCTGGTCATTCAAAAAGGTATGATGTCACAATGTCGACTCAGGACGGTCCTAATCTACTTTCATTTTTATACGTTGATTTGATGGCATGTAAGAGTGCAAGAAAATAAATACAGAAAAAAAAAATGAAAGGTAATGAAGACTAGTAATACCATCACATTGAAAGAAGTGTAGCAGCTGCAACCCTTCCTCAGGTGTTTCTCGGGTTCTGGCTCCTGTACGTCTTCTTGGTGGCGACCCACTACAAGACCTCCCTCACCAGCAATTTAGCAGTGCCCTTCATTCCCCCACCGCTAGACACACTCCAGCAGCTCCTTGGCTCCAACCTCAAGTATGGCGTTAGTGATGTTAAGGCAGGTATTCGCCAAACGGACCCAGAATTCTATTGAGATACATGATGAAGAGCTTGAAAGGGCTTATTATTTTGCCCTATTTCAGTAATTATATAATCTACAACCAGGCATTCGGTTAATATAATTTGGCAGAAACGTGAGTTTTTAGATAGTCAGCATTACCAAGCAACAAAAACACAGGAGAAAAAGTCGCTCATGCCGAGTTTCATCGAAGGCACAGATCTCAGTGCAATGTGTATGTGAGAGAGGGAGAGAGAGAGGCTGCAGGTAGGAAGAGAGGTATTACAGAGTACCCCAAAAGTAACTGGACAGTAAAAGAAACACATTTGCTTTCTTAACCCGCCGAGTCCCACCGACGTACAATGCACATCACTACTTTTTGTCACAGTCAGACCCACAGACGTGCATCATACGTCACTCAATTGCAAGGCCCGTTGTGTGCACATTTGTCAAGATTCGCGGGTGAATTTTGGTAGGCATATGTGGGAGACCTTCCTCTACTGGCTGTCAAGCGGGGATACTGCCTGGCCCCACCTGACCCCCACTCCCCCCACACTCTGCAATTCACCTGTAAGCAGTAACCTGGCCAGTAAAGACATGTTGCACCATGGTCTCTCCAATGACGAAATTCACGGTGAAAGTGATTCCTGAGGTGGAGGACATAAAAATAAAGGAGCTAGAGTAAGGAACAAACAGAAGTGATGAGGTGGTAATGTCGTAAAGGAAGGTGCCATATGCTAGTGTTTTAGGTGAGTAAACTATGCTTATAATCACCTATATTATTGGGTGAAAACCGATATAATCTTGCACTACACATAAATTCGTAGCAAATAAATAAATAAATACGTAATTTAAAGTGGCTTGAATTAGTTAACCCTCCCATAGTTCGTTTTCTTTGTAGCCAGGTACCCTGAGAAAGAAGGAAAATGTAAGGCTGACTCACCTGTAACAACATTTATAAGCTCAGGAGGGCGATTTCTCTATGAATTTTCGATGTTTCTCACCAAAAGCGAAGGTTTGAGCCAAAAAAAACACAAGTTGATAATCAGTCGGGTTCTGAGGGTGTGTTGGGTAAAAAATCGGTCGGGTCTGGGCGGGTTAATTATCTCAAGGCAACAGAAATCCTAACTTTTTTTTTATAACAGAACCGAAGAAGGAAAAACAAATGAATGAAAGAAAAAACATCCATACACCAGATTACTGGCGTCCTCAGTTCATTAAAAATCTGTAATAGTTGGACTTGAACAGCTGTAGGTTGAAGTTTGAGGGGAACCAAGTCCGGGGAAACGAGTTCCAGAGTTTTGCAGTTCGGGGAATAAAAGAATTCTGATAGGTGGAAGTTCTGCAATATGGCTGTGTGACATTCCAGTTGTGAGCGCTGCCAGATGCCCGTGTAGCATGAGGGAAGGCATGGAGAGGTGGCACAATGGACGCGACTTCGTCTGAGCATTTGCCATAAATGTACTGTATCTGTATAATAATGTAAGGAGGCAACATTCCTTCGTACTTGTAGGGGAGAAAGTTTATTAATAATAGCAGGAATATTAATAATTCGAACAACTTTGTTCAGAAAACTTTCTAGTTGTTTTAGTGCAACCTTTCCACATCCATTCCACAAGAGTGAGCAAAATTCTAGCTGAGAGCGCATGTGACTCTTATAAATCATGGCTAAATGCTTGTCAGTGAAGAAGTTACGGACTCTGTACATTAATCCAAGTTTCTTTGAGGCGGTTTTAGCAAGTGATCTGACATGAGAGGTCCAGCTGAGGGCATTGTTAAGTGAAAAACCGAGAATTTCAATAGTTTTGGAGATGGGAATATTAGTAGCACTGAGGGTAATATAAAAAGCTGGCAATATCTGTCTATTAGTAAACTGTATATATTTGGTTTTACTAGCATTAAATGAGACAAGGTTGTTTTTTCCCCATTCATTGATCTTGGATAAGTCTTGGTTTATGGAGATGAGAGTTGGATATACTAAACTTTGCAAATGGGTGTTTGAGTGTGAATGAACTGTGAAGTGTTGTCATCTGCCTATGAATGGATGGGATTGTGGGTGACAGATAAGTGATCATTAACCCGCCCAGTCCCCCCGACGTATGATGAACGTCACAACTTTTTTTCACGCTGAGACCCAGTTACGTGCATTGTACGTCAGTCAATTGCAAAGTTCGTCATTTGCACATTTTTCAAGATTCGCGGGTGACGTTTGGTAGGCATATGTGGGAGACATTCCCCTACTCCAAGCCAGGTGGCAACAGTGGCTGACCCTGTTCAACACCCCCCCTCGAGGGGTGCGCGATTTTCTCGCAACTCACCTGTTAGCAATGACCTGGCCAGTAAAGACATGTAGCACCACGGTCTCTCTGACGATGAAATTCAAGGCGAAAGTGATTTCTGATGTGGAGGACAAGATTATGTGGCACCAGAGCTAGTAATGAACAGAAGTAATGAGGAGGTAACTTTGCCAAGTTAGGTGCAATATGTTGATGTATTTGGTAAGGGAACAATGCTTATATTGCCTATATTATTGTGTGAAAAGCAGTATACTCTTGTACTACACATAAATTCGTGCCAAATGAATTAATATCTACGAGGCTGTGTGGTTTTGGTTAAGTTTCCCTCGCATAGGGATCGAATTTTATGGAGCGCGGCATGATAGAAAACGGTAGTCAGGTGAAGGATCTTTTACCTGTTTAGAATATTTTTCACTTCATGTGAGCGCTTTCTCACTGAATTTTCGATGTTTCTCACCAAAAGCAAAGGTGTGAGGCAAAAAAACAGACAAGATCTCGGTTCTGGGGGTGGTTTGGGTAAAAAAGCAGTCGGGACTGGGCGGGTTAATATGAACTAGGAATAGGGTTGGTGCCAGAACTGATCCTTGTGGCACGCAGGTGTTAACTGAGAGGAAATTGGAATATACATCATCTACGTTTACTCTTATTTTTCTGTCACTGAGATATGAGGCAAGCAGAGGAACAAAAGACGTTAGTGTATAGCAAGGAGTTTGGATAGCAGGGAACAATGCCATACTCTGTCGAAAGCTTTAGAAATATCAAGGGCTACTGCATGAGTTTCCTCATGTTGGACAATTGATTGTATGCCTCAGGGGATTGAGCGTATCAATGGTTGATCATTCGTAGTGATCACCATATTGTCTATCACTAATTAAGTTGTTGGATTTAAGGTCCTTAATTATGTGCTTATTAATTACAATTTCAAATATTATACCAAGAGAAATGTGATAGCTATTAGTATGTAATCAGAAAGGTCAGAGGAACTTCCTTTATTTGGAACTGGGTGGGTATTGGCTTCTTTCCATGAATTAGAGAATGAAGAAGGGCGTATGCATAGTATGAATAATTAGCTAAAACAGAGGCAAGTTCTGGGGAGCACTTTTTCAAAACAATTGGAGGAATTCCATCTGGGCCTGGAGCTTTGTTGGTTGGTAAATTGTCTAGGACAGATTTTACGTATCTAGTCTGTATTTTAAGAAGAACAATTTCGGGAGAGTCAAGTTCTAGTACTGGGACGTTCTGGCTGACTTCCTCTATGGTAGAATTTCTGGCAAATGTACTGGCAAGGATATTTACTTTACCACGCGGGTCATATTTTGTAATGTTACCATTTGAAGATTTTAGTGGGGGAATGTGATGACCTGTCAAAGTAATTATTGAAAGAATTAAGAGTTGACCAAAATATTCTATTGTCATTAGGACTGTAAAGTAGTGTTGATGCTTGGTTTTGCAAGAAAGTTTGATTTAGTGAGATTTATCACAACTTTTGCATGGATTCCAGCAATTTTAAATTGACAGAGTGATTCAGATATTTTTTTAATTTTAAGTAGTTATAATTATGTTAATGACTTTTGGGCCATTGCTCTGGCACTGTTGCTATCAAACTATTTTGGAGAGTTCGATATTTTAGCGAACTGTTGACTTGGTATGAATAAATCCGTACCGGCTAGTATTAAATCATTAATGTGCAAGCTGTTTGCAGAACTGTTAAATTCATGCAGTTGGTAATGCACCAGTCAGAATACCAGATAATCCTGACCATAATGCCCATCTCTTGGATCTATTCCTGACAAATAATCCAGATCAGTACAGGATAGAAGTACTGTCATCACTTGGATCCTCTGACCACTATCTCATCAAAGCTTTTGCACTCTTGACCAGTATCGTCAGTCCTGGCAGAATGCGACAAATATTCTATATCATGCACGTTAAAATCACACAGAATGGTAATTTCGGTGCTAAGGGTAAGGTTAAGGTTACTCAACTGTGTGGATATGGAGTCAAATATACTAGGTTTTGAAAAAGCATTGGGGGAGGCCATTGTCACGAATTTTCTACATTGTAACGTTGTGTTGAGTGAGTCGTGACATCGTCCCGTAAGTTTGAGTTGTCTGATGGCGCGGCGGTAGCCGTTACACGCCGGCGCGGCGCGCGCACCTCCCACGCTCGTCGCGCCCCGATTCAAATCAGAGCTCAGTTTGCTTGTAGACGCGGCGCGACGCGGGACGCCTCTCAAAGGCTCTGTGCTTTTCTAGCGTTTTTCAGATTTCAGCTTGTATTGGCGTGTCTCCTGCAGCCCCACCCACTTTGGTGATCGTCACAGCAGCTCTGTTTCATCCATACCGATCAGTATTTTCTGGTTTTTCCCTAGGCTAAGCTTTTTGAAATATTTAGCCGTTATCTGAGTGTTTCAGCGAGTGAATGGATTCCTTTATTTGATTTGAATTTCATGTAACGTAAATTCATTTCTTTGTAATTAATAAATTCACAGTTCTTTTCTTGAGCTTTGTTAAAGTTGTTAACTGTGTTTAATTAGTCCACTCTGTTATTTAATACAGTTTGCTACTCTGCGTTAGCACAACTTTTGAATTAAATCACGGCCGGTACTTAGGCCAGCTTTGAATCACTATAAATCCGTTGTGCTAGCTGGGAGTTGGCTCAGCCAAGAGCCTGTTATTATTATTATTATAATTTTTTTTGATTGTTGGGGGGGGGAGAAGAAACTTTCTCGTAGGCCAACGGTACAATATTGCAGCTCTGCTGCGTGCCGTTAAGGAAGTTTGTAATTCTCGACCCTAGAGAATTGACATAGCACACTTAGCTATACATTGTATACCAATTATACAATATTTCATTATTTCTTGGGAATACTTAAATTTCCCCTGACATCTGGCGACACGCCAGGGTAAAAGTCTCATTTTCCCCTGACATCTGGCGACACGCCAGAGCAAACTCTCATTTCCCCCTGACAGCCATATAGAGCTGATTTTACTCGCCCAAGAAGGAACGAGTAAAATCAGCTTTAAAGGGGCAAGTTCTCTAAGTATGATGAAAACTTGTCGACATATTCCACCTTTCTTTCTTCTACAGCTCAGAACACCAACTCCTCACGTCCCACATCCCAGTGCATCAAAGGGTGGACGCGGACGTGTTATGCAACATCGTCGAGAACACATTATAACTGACTAACATTATACTGTTTTCTTTTACTGCATCCTTTAGACTCATGGAACCTCCAATTCGACCTTCCCTGGTGCAGGAAAGGGACGCCATCACTTTGTGGCATCGTTATAGTCGGATGTTGAAGTTGTCAGATCAGTCAGACATCCCTAAACTCCCTGCATATCATACAAAAGGCTGAATGGAGTGGGGCAGCTTGAGCCTCGAGTCTGGGGCTACAGTAACAATAGCATATCCCCTGCACCATCTTATTATCATTTATTCTTTTTCTCTAACATATAGTTGTATTCAGTAGTGTATTAAATGACACCTTGCAGTGAATATGATAAAGACAACCTAATGTCATACAGAGTTCTGGCTTCATCTACTATTCTTACAATCAGGGATCACTGCACCACCTCTTCTCCACATCCCACATCCCACTGTACCAAAGGCTGTGGAGGGATATGCAATTCCACAATGATGAAAACAGCATGCGCATGGTGGTGGAGGGCACTTACTCTTATATAAGCTACCGCACCTTCCTCGTGATTCAGATGTTGATGCATAACACCAACCCCAGGAGAAAGACAGATCTGTATGTGGCCACGGAGGAGTTCTTTCCAACCGGATCCGTGTGGTATTTGCCAAAAGTAAGTGACAGTAGAAGAAATACGCGTCATTTTTAGGATTCTCTTTCAGCTAATGTCCTATCGTTTTGTCTAATGAAACAAAAGACATAGCTATAAACCTGAGATGAAATGCACAGTTACAGTACATAAACTCTACAGCACAATAAGTATGGAACTAATACTGTATAAGACGTAAAGATGAGCCTGTTGCTGGATTTCGATCATTTAGTGACAAGTACGGTGGTGGGTGAAAAGGTATCTAGTTTTGAAAACATGATAATGTTCAGCAAGCTCATGACTGTTACGGTAGTCAGTGAAGTTATTGCAAATAACAGTGAGAGTTCAGTCGTGTAAAGAACCAATTATACGGTATCATTAATACAACTTTTCATATTAACCATTTACAGCCTCTGTCACCCAGAGGTGATGGTCTGGTTAAATTCTAAATCTTAAATAAGGAGGGAACCCTAAGGTACGGACCTATGAGTTTCTTAACAATTAGTTGATAAGCAAAGGGCGGAACGTATAGTAACCCCTCCCCACTAGATACAAGGTGCAGCAGCGCTACACTCTGCATGGTTAACTTCCGGGCTCCCAAAGCGAGTGTGGGTGTTATATTTTGATTGATGTGTGTGTGTGTGTGTGTGTGTGTGTGTGTGTGTGTGAGTGAGTGTGTGTGTGTATGTGTGAACAAAAGGACTCTAAGAGCTTGTATCCAATTCACAAAAATGTGAGGAAACTTGTCATGGTCAGACAATGGGTCAAAGGTTAAGGTCATAGGGAAAAGTCAAAGTTGCATTAGGCGTGGCCAGTTTTAATTAAATTTAGTATAAACGTGAGGGGCGTAGTAAGGGTATGGGGAGAGTGAAAGAATCCAATGTTTATATGAATCAGTAAGACTAAGGTCGAAGGGCACGATCACATTTCGACCCGTTTCCCTGTGTGTGAACAAAATAACTACAAGAATTTTGACCTCATTTCGACCGAACCTGGTGAATGGAGAGGGGTTGTTTTATTGTTTTTGAGAGCACTATGTCAAAGGTCAAGGGTAGATGGCAAGGTTAACTTAAACCAAACTTTAAGGAAGGTTTCGGGGAAAGGCAAGGCACCTGAGCTTCAGTTATGAGAACAAGTTGTCAAAGGGTCAAGGCCACAGGGAAAGGTCAAATGTCAAGGTCACAGGAAGGTCAACTCAGTCAAATTTCATCACAGGGTTAACGATCAGGTAAGAATGAATTAATTAGACTCGAGAGCAATCACGCAAAGGTCTCAGGCAAAGTCGAATGTTTTACCCCTAGGCACATTGGTGGGGACGAGTGTTGTAATCTTTGTGTGGTCCTTCTCGTTTCTTATGCATCATTTTTGTCTAACACCCGTAAGCTGTGATTTTGCTTTTGTATTTACCGGTATGTCTTATTATTGCCTTCGATGATGGACTGTGTGTTGGCTGAGAGGCGAGAAAAGGAAAGGTTGCTTGATGTGGGTGCTTTTTAGGGGGAGGCAGGAGGGATACCAGACCGTTTCTTGGTTGAGGCTGGTTAAGACTGTGAGGTGGTTTTGACAGCAGCTGGAAGGAAGTGAGGCTGAAAGAAGTGGTATGTGAGTTATCATTCAAAATCTTAGGTGTGTATGATTGATTCAGGTGACTTTATGATATACACATTTCTAACTCTAAATGCTCACAGAACCCGTGCATTGGCTTACATCGTTGAGACTATTTTGGTGTTTGGTTCAGGGTGCACCTTATCAGAAGAACTTCAACACGGTGATATGGCGGTTTGTAGAGGCTGGCTTAAGCAACAAGTGGCTACATGACCTACACGATGTTTATGTGAAGGAATACAGGGACCAGAAGTCATCACAGGAGCAGGAGGACACAGCCGTTGAGAAGGACACCAGGCTTGTAAGGTTTAGATGTGTGTGTGTGTGTGTGTGTGTGTGTGTGTGTGTGTGTGTGTGTGAGAGAGAGAGAGAGAGAGAGAGAGATAATGATGATTAATCCCATTGCGCCGTAAACTGTTATCTTCATAGATTTCTACTTACTTCCAGACTATTTTACTCAACTGAGAAAATTTCCTGCCAGACATATGCGTGAGTAAAGCTATTATTTATTTGTTAAAAAAAAAAAATACTATACTTTGCGTCAGTCAAGATGGCATTTGATCCACACCCTCTCTTAACATCGGCTCTAATTGGCATGATAATTATTGTGCTGTTTACAGATTGGTGACCTACGTTATACAGTATGTTCATATGTATTCGTAAATATTGCAACAAATTTCCCTGTCTCTTGGATGATATCTGAAAGTGAGTGGTTCTGCTGTTAATTCCTTGGTGTTTGCTTCTCCTTACATGGTGTCTCGTCTCTTCTTGTTCAGGTTGTGTTCACCTTGAATCACCTGCAGGGAGCTTTCTTCTTGTTCTCCCTCGGCCACGGGTGCGGGCTGTTGCTATTGTTTGTGGAGCTGCTGTTGGCCCCCCACACCTCATCGCCCTGAAAATATTTAATGTGTAATGCCATCAATAAAATGAACTTTTAATTGCATTTCTTCTCTCTCTCTCTTTAGACGATTAGATTCAGGTTTGATTTGTTTTTTTTTATTTTTAGGAGGAGTTTGATACAGACCTCAAAACAAGAAAATGCTGGAGATAATTTCAATTCCTACAGTGGGAACCAAAGATAAATACATAAATAAATGAATAAATAAATAACTGTAACAGGAAAGCTCTTATTTCTCCTTGTATTTATTTGATTTACTTCTTCATTCAGGTGACATTTTCTTAAGCTTCCTAATCATTCTTATGTAGTTTTAGTGTCAAAGGTAAGATATTAAAAGCAGTGTCCAATTTCTAACAAATATTTCATGACCTACATACCACAGAAAAGTTGAAGCGCAAATTGAAACCCGTGATACCTCTATTGAAAGGTTGTACAACAGTTTTATCTGACTTGGATCCCCTTCAGAAATGACGAGAGATGGAACACATACGTACTAATATACAGTGAGGAGAGGAAGGGAGAGGGGAGGGGGAGGTCTTTCCTAAGTTGTGTACAATCGTCTGGCTACGACAGAATCAGAATGAGAACGGCCATCCCCTTGATCTGCCCAAACTCGTCATTTTCACCTTGTCTTACCATCACCGGACGATTTTATTCAGCTTAGATTATAACTGTTCAACTGGAGGGGTTAGATGCAGTCTCCAGCAATGGCTTCGCTAACAAGTGGTTTTCTTAAGTACTAATACAGCGTGGTCCTTATTGTGCACTCCACCAGAAACTCACTTGCCGGTGTCATATGTGTTCGAAGGGCGCCTTGGTCTGCTGGTGTGGGCGTGGGTGTGGTATGGACATTCGAATTAATTAAAAATGCACGACAGCCACTGATAATGCTGACCGAATTCTTCCCGCAACGCACAAATCGCCCAGTTAAGTGGAATAGGAGCGCTGTACACGAACCACCTTTCATGTGAGTTCCTGTCAGCTGAAGATAACCGCAGTCCTGACCGGAGTATAATATGGAGTTCCTTATTCACAGCCGCAGCGGTAATTGCAATACTTTATTAACATACTACAGTTCAACCACTAGCTTGGCGGGAGATTTTCGTCTTTTCACAGCCTATTTACCATTGCTCAGTGGCAGAATGAGATAACACTGCAGGGCTACCCCCTTCCCTTAATACTTCTTAATGGCTACTACTATATTCTGGTGCTAAAATAAGGCTTCAAGTCCACAAATTTGTAGTCTCACTTATGATCAACAAAATGGCCTGATAGTTACGCCGATAATCGTGTAATATCTCCCCTTAACTGATGGGTCAACGTCTGGAGCAGGATATTATGAAGTGAAGATGATTTATTTTGCTAACGATCACTATCACAGGTACAACTCTGAGCTTACCCAGTGACCTTGATCTTTGACTGATTTTTCTGAAAATTGAACCACTTCTTTGTTGCTTTATCGTGTTCTCATTGCCTTTAAGGGCTTCGTAGGTCTCTTTCTAAGCGAGATGTTGCCTTATTTTCCCCCTTGTTTCTGATGCAAACTATGTGTTAACAAAACACAATACACAGGTGTAATAAAACAAAATCAGCCACATAGGAAGTGTGACGAAAATGTCTCCTACTACACAAGAAATATGAATCCATGTATCTCTACCCAGTGGCTTGGCTGTCTGGTAGAGACTGTATGTAGGGTGAGAAGAGCGTGTGAGTGTAATTGTTGTGTTGTAGTGGCTTTGGATGTGTGTGTAGTCTGTGAACCAAGTGTAATCGGCCCGCCTTAAGCCTACTGGGTGCAAGCATACTAGTATGCGACACTGGTTCATCCACAGCACCCCTTATGTCCGCCAAAGTGGTAAGTGGCTTGGTGAACACTTCCCAAAGTTTTTGCAACTCTGGCGGAAGGTGAACCCGCGCCCACCAGCGTGCGAGACGCACACACTGCCACTGTACCACAGAGGCTCCTATATCTGTCTATCTATATCTATCTATCTATCTATAAACAGGGGTCTCGGGAGGAATGGGCATAACTTTGGGAAATGATAGATTTTCTTCTATAAATAACAGAACAGAGGAAGGAAAAACAAACGAATCAAAGAAAAAAACAATGCATACACCAGATTACTGGTGTCCTCCATTCATGAAATATCTGTAACAGTTGGACATGAACAGCTGTAGGTTGAAGTTTGGGGGGAAACAACTCTGGGGAAGCGAGTTCCAGAGAGATGCAGTTCGGGGAATAAAAGAATTCTGATAGGCGGAACTTCTGCAATATGGCTGTGTGACATTCCAGTCATGAGTGCTGCCAGATGCCCGTGTAGCACGAGGGAATGCATGGAGAGGTGGCACAATGGATGCAACTTCGTCTGAGCATTTGCCATAAAAATATCTGTAAAATAATGC
>JAGKTI010005210.1:25613-40883 GCA_018397915.1 Birgus latro | reverse complement strand
GAGAGAGAGAGAGAGAGAGAGAGAGAGAGAGAGAGAGAGAGAGAGAGAGAGAGAGGAAAGAATATAGGTTTGCGTTTCATTTACAAATATCATGTAATCCCGACATACTCCCTGTTCAGGAAAATCAGACGATGAAAAATGAAGTCTTGGATGATATATAAAGTATAGAGTGATAAACCGTGGAAACTGATTGGGCAAAAATAAAGTTAAGCGAGAAACGACAAACTTTAGAGGAAAGGAAGAAAGAGGTGTGCCAGGGGAAGCATACTAGAAAGGAGCTACTGAATCTTTCCAAATTATTTTCTTATAGGTTACGGTTTTGGTGTCAGTTGGCCTGTTTGGTAATGCTGAAGATATGGATCGTAAAAGAGAGGTCTCGAGAAATACACGAGAAGGATCACGATGTAGCACGCAGGTCTCCGCTCCCTCCCCCTCAGTACGGCATTAACAGGCAGGCTCCAAGATTCGAGCAATAAGATACCGTTGGTGTAATTTATATTTGGCTGGATGCCCCTCTTTAAAGAAGACATACTTATGGCACAAAGGGAGCTTAGATTTTATTTAACAAAAATGTCTAGACTTAGAAACAATGCTTAAAACTTGAGGCTTGACTGTAAACTTTCAACTTACGGAGGATGGGGGGTTAGGGGGGAAGACAGTACGCTCAGTCAAAAAAGCATTTTCACTCAGTTGAAGTACAGAGTCCGTAACTTCTTTACTGACTAGCAGTTAGCTATAATTTACAAGTCTCTTGTGCTCTCTCAGCTGGAATATTGCTCACCCTTGTGGAATGGATGTGGAGGGGTTCCACTAAAACAATTAGACAAAATTCAGAACAAAGCTGCTAGAAATATTAATAACCCTGATATTACAAATAAACTACCTCCCCTGCAATAAAGAAGGAATGTTGCTTCCCTTGTATTGCTTTACAAATACTTTTATGGCAAATGCTCAGACGAAATTGCATCCATTGAGCTACCTCTCCATGTCTCCATGCCTTCCCTCGTGCTACGCGGGCATCTGGTAGTGCTCATGACTGGAATGTCACACTGGCATATTCAGAGCTTCTGCCTATCAGAATTCTTTTATACCTGGAACTGCATCTCTGTGGAACTCGTTTCTCCAGAGTTGTTTCCCCCCAAACTTCAACCTTCAGCTATTCAAATCTGCTACAGATTTTTTACGAATGAAGGACACCAGTAATCTGCTGAATGGATTATTTTTCCTTCCTCCGTGCTGTTATTGAAAAAAAGAAAGTAATGGGTTTCACACTGAGCGATATATCTGTTGGCGTTTCGTTACTAAGGGAAATAGTTCTGAACGGTAGCTTGTAACAAGAAAAATATTTTAAATATTGCATAAACTTCATGCCTTACTAAGTACTACTACTACTACTACTACTAATAATAATAATAATTGGCATACACATAAAGAGAAGTGACTGGAGAACATTTCCAAATAGTTCGTCCACTGTTTCAGAACGTAAATATGGGAAAGCGTTAAGATACATTGTTGACTGAGTGTATCTAACAACAGCCATGATAAGGGAATGTATAATATATGCTACACCACACGGGGGCGTTTCGTTTGAGGTTCTCCCTTGATAGATTAAGAGGCTTGGCGATAGACAGATATAGAGAGATAGATAAATAGCTTTGTCAATGCTTCTATAACCTTTACGTCTAGTACCTCGAGTGGTTTATTGTGAAGTATTTATGGTCCTTTGAAACCTTTGTGCCGGTATATCCTTGGATCAGATCCTTTTGTAGTCTAGGCTTTTGATATTTTAGACGGAATTAGCTCCATTAGAGGCCCCCTTTATGTTTTGTTCTTGGGCGTGGGTACGATTTTTTTTCCCCATTTTTGTCACCATTCCCAGTAATCTCTCTCTCTCTCTCTCTCTCTCTCTCTCTCTCTCTCTCGGCGTAAAATTGCCATCTCTCCATCTTCTAGCTCTTTTCAACTCTCCTGTTCTGTTTTGTTTCTCAGATTAGGCCATATTGTCATCACCTTTCTCTGTTCTTTCTCTCTACTTTGTTCATTTTAACTAAACGTAAAAGTACCATCTCTCTCCATCTTAAATACTGAGCTAGAAGATGAGATGTACACTAGAATATGATGCTAGTCACGAAAAAGTCCTATGGGAAGTATCGGCCTTAGTGTTGTTATATTCCTTCACAAGTTGTAAAAGGACGAGAATCTCCACCAATTTGCAGTGAACGAACTGTGGGTATTCAGTATTTTTCTGTAATAGCTTAAACAAAGAGATGCGTGATTTCCCATATATATATACATATATGGTAAATCACGCATCTTTTTGTTTAAGTTATTGTAGAAAAAAACTGAATACCCATCGTTCGTTCACTTCAGATTGGTGGAGATTCTCGTCCTTTTACAACCTGTGAAAGAATATGACAACACTAAGGCCCCCACATAAGTACAATAAAGACTAGTGCAATATAGTGGTCATATTTTCAGAGCTGGTTTCAAGTGATCTCCTCTTCACTCTAACTTAGCCTAAAATTACCGTCTCCATCGTGTATGTCGAGCTGTAGAAAAATTTAAAAAGTAGAATATTGTGCTAATCACGAAATGCCGTGGAAAGGATGCAGACTTGTAGCAGTGTCTTTTTCTACAATGGGACTACATGAATAAAGATACAGGAGATACAATGTGTGGACAAAGTAATTCAGACTTTTTGCAGTAAGGTGATCAAAGCTGTATGCAGTACTTCAAGTGTAAGTATGATAAGGAATTGTATAAAATGAAGACTACATTTTTTGGATTTCATTACTCCACCTAAGAATTCAATTGTAGCTTTTTTTCTACTTAAATTGGCCCAGGTTTCAGCTCCTTTCTGTCTTATATCATAGCTCTGTAAATGAAAAGAAACAGTGCTACGACTCGACATCATTTCCATAGCGCTCCTTGGCGAATAGCAATATATTCTAATGTTACTCTATTGTTACAGCTCACAGTTCACGAGAGAGAATGAAACCGAATACTAGCGCCAGGTATCAAAGCCCGTATAACACTTATTCTAAGGAAAGATACATGACGAACAGTGAAAGAGAAACGGGGAAGGAGACACAGGAATGTTTTTTGTCACAGAAGTGGTCTTGGAGTTGAAGTGGTCTTGGCGTTGAAGTGGTCTTGGCATAGAAGTGGACTTGGTGTAGAAATGGTCTTGGCGTTGACGTGGCCTTTGCGTTGACGTTGTCTTGGCGTTGAAATGGTCATGGCTTAGAAGTGGTCTTGCATAGAAGTAGCCTTGGCACAGAAGTGGACTTGCATAGAAGTGGTCTTGGTGAAAAAGTGGTCTTGGTGTTGACGTGGCCTTGGCGTTGATATGGCCTTGGCTTTGAAGTGGTGTTGGTGTTGAAGTGGTGTTGGTGCTGTGTTCATGGTGTTGGAGTGTCTTGACACTGAAGTGGCTTGGCGATGAAGTGGCTTGGCGATGAAGTGACTTGCCAATGAAGTGGTTTGTTGATGAAGTTGGCGATGAAGTGGCTTTACTGGTAAGTCGGCTGAAAGGTTCGACCCAGGAAGGAAAGAAGGAAGAGGAGGAAGGAAAGAAGGAAGTGCCGACGTCAATGGGAGATTCTTAAACTGTCCATGTCACGAAATCAAATGCCTGCCCTGATAGAAGTTAAAGGAAAGTGAAAGTCGTAAGAAACAAGGAAAGATCAAGAAAAGAGGTAGGACAGAAGAGAAAAGGAGGGCACTAAATAGGGAATGACTGGAGACAAAAGGCCTCTTTTAGTCGCCTTATACGACAAGCAAGGATGCTGAAGTGTTCTTTCCTCCCCTCTCCAGAGGGGTTTATAAACAGAGATGCAAAAGACATAGATATAGCTTTTTTTTCTCCCTCTTTCCCTTGCTTTAGATTCTGGATTCAAGGATGAAAAGCTATGAAACAAATAACTGCATATTCTGTCCCCATAAACTTCTTCAATATGTCCACCCTGAGAATTCTAACGACCTGAACGGGAAGTGGCTCAGTAGAAAATATTTAGTCTCTCATCCAGTATGCGAAGGAGCATCGTCTAGTTGAAAGCACCAATATCATTATTATTATTATTTTTATTATTATTATTTTTGTTGCTGTTATTGCATCAGACCTAACTGCGCAGTTCCAGAAAGCACGTTCCTCAATAATCTGACGATATTTCACCTCAGTGCTAATTTCTCCTTCTTCCAGCACCACTCTCGAAAAGGAAAATTATTGTCCATTAATTAAGTATACCAGCCTTTGATCACGTATGATGAAATTTGACGAACAGACCGAGGAGATTCACCGGTAAGCCAATTGCCGGATTCTCATTTCCCCAGTTCCAATAATTATGTTTCTGATGACCTGGGCAAGAGGGGCACATTTATTCGTCGTATCTTTCTTTCTTTTTCTCTCTCCCAGAAAACCACCCGTCAAAATATTAGTTTTCTCCATGTCTTCTCTAGTGCCACCTCAATCGCTGACTAAATTTTGTAAGGGATGACACGCAAGTCGGCCTGAAGAATGCGCTACACTACTGACAGCCGATGAATAATTGACATCCCTGGTCGGTGGATGCACGACTCTAAGTTTAAATTTTCATGTGTGCACGACTCGCCAAACGTGATCCATTCCACCTTTCGCTCTAAGCCCGTCACTTCGGTATCGGTGCTGGAGAGGGATGCCTTCACGTGGTGACACCGTTGACTGGCTGCACTAACTGGTTATAGAAACGTCCCTCAGTTCCCTTACTACCCTTCCCCCTCTCAGCAATAGGAGGATGGTGGAGTGCGGGAGGATAGCTTCAACCTGCACCCCACTGGGTTCGCATTTCAGATGGCCCTGAGGCTGCTACCACTACTATTGCATCCCACTGGGTTCACATTTCAGGAGAGCCTGCCGCTGCCGCCGCCACTGTCACTACCACCACCATCACTACTACTACTACTACTACTACTACTACTCCGATGAAACTTAAGTCACATCATTGCTACGACCGACGATTTTTAGTCACTTTCAGAAAGCCTTTTGAAACTGGCGGGCCTTTGATATGGCCTTCATTAACCCACTGACGACCCGAGGTTTGTCCTAAGTTGAACGAAACCGTCTGGAAGTAACGAGTAATTCATAAAATATGACATTGAATTAAAGTGATTAACTGCATTTTAACAATTCGAGAACTTGGCAATTAATCTACTGAGAGTCTTCAAGTGGGGAGCATGAGTAGTGTTAAATTGTTAAAAAATATCAGCACTACATTTTGTCTGGTGTTGAAACCTGATTTTTTCTTCTTTTTCTTCTTTTTTGTTCTCCCTTCTTTCTCTGTTTCTACTTTTTTTTCTTTCATTGTTTTTCCTCATTTTTCCTCTCTTTCTCTCTTTATTCATGGTCTTTCAGTCAGCTTCAGTTATGACATCTTATGTTTGGCTTCTTCAGACGCAAAGAATCGGGCACCTGGAAAAAGAACATTGAGCAGTAATAAAGAACTATTGTACCATTTTTAGTGATATTTTCCAGGATACATCTTTATAGCCTGTCTGTAAATTTTGCTGTTTGTTATAATGTGTCTATGTTTTTCTGTATATCTTGATATGTATACTTTGCTGACTGTTTATCTAGGCTGTATATGTCTATCTATATATCTATTTATCTATCATTCACCAGACGCATTGTTCCTGGAAGGGAAGGCCACAAACAACTCGCCTCCATATCACCCTGTCTCCGTCATCAGTCTGCCCTCTCTTTAGCCCACAGCCCCTCCTTCATATACCTCTCCTCTCCATCTTTATATCCCATCGTCGATTTCACCCTACCCTTCCTCTTTGCTGATTGTATACAGGTTACTCACTGTATATTTTGCTGGCCGTGACAGAAGTCAACAAAATACAGAGAAAGAGGGTACGATGTGCAAGGTGTCTGTACTGATTTTTGCTGTGGTGTTAAGCGAAGATGAGAGCGAGCTGCAAGACATGGTGATTGAGTTTGGAAGTCTGTGTAAAAAGAGAGATTGGAAAGTGAATGTAGCAAAGAGTAAAGTTATGGCTTTTGAGAGAAAAGATGTGGCGAAGTGCAGAGTATGGTGGAATGGTCAGGAAATGAATAGCATGAGTGCCTTAAATTTGTTATAGGCGAGTTTTGGGCAGCAAGGTAGTTGAAAATATCGACATAGATAATTTTCGTAGTATCTGAAAAAACCGTGATTAAAATAGACAAATATCGTGTTAAAAAAGCTTTGACATAACATCAAGCACTTGTTGAATAACGTTTTGCTTCGAGTTAGCCGTAAAACTGGTAAATAATAAGCATTTTCTCAAACACTGTGAAAAAATGGACGGTCTTTCATATCGCATTATTCTTACTTACGGCAAAATGGAAGCACAACATTATTTGGCAAGAAACAGTATTGATATAATGTTCAAGTTGTTTCCTCATGATATTTAGCAACTTTAAACGTGATTTATGCTGACACCACGAAAATTGCCAGTGTCCATTTTATCATCTTTCCTGTAGCTCAAAACTCGCAAATGGCCAATTATCCAGCTAGTGTATTGATCAAGGACGGGAGGTTAATGAAGGAATTGTGAGAAACGACACAGCAGGAAAGGAAGGCTACAGGTATGCCAAGGGCGAGGACAAAGGTTAGGGAGGGTAGTATCAAATCATAGTGACGTTAGCATTAAATTAAAGAATATGACAGACTGGCATGAGAATAAAGAAGAGGGAGGTTATCATGAAATTAAAGAGTAAGGATGGTAGCATGAAATTTAAAAAAAGGCGTCAACGTACTGAAGGGGGTAAAGAAAAAAGAAACTACCAGCTCTAGTCGTTTTTATCATCTAACGGAACTGGTCCATTCCAACAACCTGAATACTAAGCTGTGGTTGTATGAACTCGTGGGGGTCTTAGTTATGAACCACTAATGAATTTCCTTAGTTATTAATAATATCAACCTTCCAGTCTGCCTGCACCTTCCCATCAACCTAACTTAAAGGGGCAAGGATCTTTGGAGTATACGCGCTATACTTGCCCTATCCTAAATGTCTGTCTGTCTATCTGTCTATCTATCTATCTGTCTAGCTATCCATCTGCCGTCTCATGGGGTATTGGTCATATCAGTCCTCTAGCCTGACTACACTTGGCGGACAAGCAATCTTTCAGGGGTTAGAGGTCGTTTTCAGGTTTAACACATTCTAAATATCCTCTCTCTCTCTCTCTCTCTCTCTCTCTCTCTCTCTCTCTCTCTCTCTCTCTCTCTCGGTACCTCCAAATAAGGAGTCCCTCTCCAGGCAGTTCACATACAGTCAGATATTTAGGAGAAATGCTCAGAATAAATCGGCAAGGAAGAGGTGATACCGAATCTACAAAGACCTTTAGAATGTGAGACAAAGGTTCGTATTCCAAGTGGCATAAGACGCAACTTAGCACCTATTAATTTTCAGTTTATTTTGCATGTTACAAGTCAACCTTCTCATTGTATTATCTTCTCTTATATGGTGTTTTTGTTTTTGTATTATCGATGTGCTTTGCACCAGTATCGTACAAGAGGATAATGAATATATATTATACAAAATGAATCGCTCAGGACGAGGTGTAAGAAACATCCAGTCACTTAGAAAACGATACGAAGAAGGATGGAACTTCGCTCTTAAAGTCTGGAGGCAAGATATAGATGGGATAATAGTGGTAGGTCTGTTAGTAGCTGCAACTCCAGATTCATCTCAACGTGAACCCGGTGGACTGCATGCTAAAGCGAAGGTCAATACTACTACTACTATAACTTAGCGATTTATTTCTGGATACGGGTGGTTAATATACTTTTGTGTGTAATTTATGGAGAATATGGCGATAGAGCAAGGATTTATGCAACACGGAGATGGATAGTATGGTGTAAAAATAAAATAATTCGCTTAGAAAAATGTGTTAGGGTGCTTCCTTAACCGACGGGAATAGGGGTCCAAGAGACTATTGAGTGTCTCTGTAGAATAGGGTCAGTAAAGCTTGCACAATGCCACGAAAATCTGTCTAACTATACATTGCTAAGCTAACCAGAAGTGCTGTGGAGTAGTGGTTCGTAAGCTAAGAGTCACGACCCAATTTCGGTCGTGAGAAGAATTTCCGTGGGTCGCAGAGACATGGAACAGGCCTAATGTTTTCAGTGTATTTAATTTACTTAATTAAAATCGTAATTAACATTATTACACTAATAGCATATTCATGGTAAATGTGATAAGCTTTATATTGGTTACTCGCTGTATATTTACGTGCAGAGCTGTAAAGTTGGGCGGTAAAATTTATTTTTTTTAAAGAGGTACTGTGGTAGAGTGTGCGTTTCGAGCACTGGTGAACGCTTTAGGGTGCGTTCACTGAGCCACTTACCGCTCTGGCAGACACAAGGGGTGCTGTGGTTGAACCAGTGTCGCATACTAATATGCTTGCACCCAGTCGACTTAGGCGGGCCGATTACACTTGCTTCACAGACTACACACACATCCAAAGCCACTCCAACACAACACTCACACTTACAAGCACTTCTCACCCTACATACAATCTCTGCAGAGCACCACATGTTGGTGGAGTAGAGATACACATACATAAGTAGACACAGGCATAGAATAACGCCTCGTGTGTGTGTGTGTGTGTGTGTGAACAGGATTCGAGGGGTGCGTGAGAGTCGTAAGCCTAAATCCTGTTTGGCTGTTCGTGGACCAAAACATATTAGACCGACTGTTTAGCGGGATGGAAGGGATGGATTTTCGCTCCTTTATTCGGAGCCACAAAAAGTGACAAAGCATCATTGAACACAATTGTACAGTGTGTCCAAAAAGTAGTTCTACCCATGGGATCTCTCTCTTTCTCTCGCGTGCTCTCTCTCTCTCTCTCTCTCTCTCTCTCTCTCTCTCTCTCTCTCTCTCTCTCTCCTCTTTAAATATTCCCGCCCGCACAAAATCGCTTATTACCTGATGTTCCTCCTTTATAGAACCTTCATAGTAACTGCAGACATTCACTTTAAATGTTACTCAAGTTATTCCATGTTTACTTGGCATAGATTTTTCCGCTTTTGTTGCTTGTTTCTTTCCTATGTGGCAAAACAGGAGTAATACGGCTCTGTTTTTTTCCATGGCACTTCCTCGTGACTATCATTATGTTTGTAGTGTTAATCTATTTTTACACCTCATTAATGAAGATGGAAAGATTGCAATATTACGCCAAGTTAGAGTAAAAACACCATATAGAGTAAATTCAAAGCGTTAATTTGTTTCATTTTGCAAAAGCGGAAAGTAGGCTTAGAATACTGCGTTTTGACTAATCGACACTCATTCAGCAGACATTTAGTTTATAAGTCAGGCCCTGTAGGTATCATAGAAGGCTTCGTAAAATATCTTCCTTAGCTATTTATTTTGCATACTAAACTAGCAGGCTCTTGTAGGTTATTTAGATCGTTTTAATATCGACAAATCTTGTATCAGTTTTAAAAGAGGATATTGAGGTGCAAAGTGCAGAATAAATCCCTTAAGATGAGGTGCTAAGAAATCCCCAAAGCCACTTATAATACGGTTCTCAGTTTTCCCTCAGACCACGACACTCAACCGTCAGCTTAACGATCCAGCTCCCACTTTCACTTCCAGGTACAAAAAGTCTGCAGTCTCTCGCCCCCCCCCCAAAAAAAAAACTTAGGAATCGAACCCACACTTAGGAATCGAACCCGCGACTTTATAGCTCTTGATATGTGCTTCTGATTACGCTTGCCACACCCCCAGAAGAAGGAAAAGAAGAAGAAAAAAAAGAAGTTTGGGGTAGTCTGGTTATTCTGAACTTTCCTCTAACCCAACCTTACTTTTAGAACTTAACTATATAACCTAGCATCAAATTTATCCCAGCCATAATATAATCTACCTTAATGAGATAACCTAAGAAGCCTTTTTAAGGGGTGTTACGTCCGAAGCTGCAAAACTAACAAAATTTCTAGATGTCTTCTGGAGGCACTACACATGACACACCAGGGTAAGAAGGATGGTAAGCAAACCGTTTATAATGGTGAAAAATTACGGTAAACCATTAAGCAAAATGCTCAGAAGTGATATATATTACTACTCTTGTCCCTCACTGACACCTCACAGAATATAGAGAAGAGATGTGGATATTAGTGCCTTACATGGGGTGTCAGAGGGTGGCGTCATCTGTTGGGAAAAAGGTGAACTACTGGAGCGCTGAGACGGTCAATAGTCGAGTCGAGAGCAGGAAACATGAGAATAGCCCAAAAAAACAATTAGATCCTGGTAAATACAATATCATAACATGTAATAACACAAATCTATGACTTATAAACGACAATAATACTATAATCGTGGAAATTAAGGATAAAGGTGATGGCAGGGCAAGGAGAGAAATGATGGGAATCATACGTAGTATCTTAGTTTACCACATCACAAACTCAAGGTATTTTCCGTCCTCCTTCACCGATCTGAACAATAGTGAAGTAGGAAAGGATACACTAAATAGGTAACAAGAGATATTGTCTATATTACCTACAATCCTCTCCATGCCTCCGGCAACGAAACTGCCGGTACCGGCCTCGACTCTTCCTCTGCCCTCTGGGACCTCTGCAGCATTATGGCGCCAGTGTCCCGGCTGCAGCCGAAGTGAGAGGGTTGTATGTCGGTCGGCACTTAAGCATAACTCTTGGTCCTAATTTGTCGTCTTGACTTGGCCAAGATTTCTTTCCCTTTGTACCTTACTTCATACTGCTTAATGACAGAGAAATGTGATACTGAAGCTCTGCATCCTTTCTGTAGCATTTCTTATCAGCAGTATATTCTTGGGTTAACCTGTTATTACATCTTAGCATTCGTGATGGAGAGACAGCAGTTTTAGGCCAAATTACTGTAAACATGGTATGCTGATTACTGCCCTACTCCAACACCAATCACTGTTCCTTTCTGTATAGCTTGGAGCTCTAACTTTTGTGCATATCTGAGGAAATTTTGGATAATAGATACGCATCTGAAACAAATATGACTTGGGTGATGAGTAAGCACCTATGATGTGATGTGCAGAAGATAGATATAAAATATAAGTTATATGTGTTAATTAAACAGTCAAGGAAACAAAAAGACTGCACACATTTCAGAAATTGTTTTTCTTGTACCTTTCGGTTTTTCAAATAGAAAAAAAGAAATGCTGAATTGATATTTTTTTGTTGTGTCAGGAAAGAACTACTGGCGATTAGCCTATGACGGTTTTATTTTGTGAACTTGGTTAACTGGTTTGTCAAGCATTTATCACATCAGATTTGTTTAATTTCTTGCCTGATTATGGAATATTAATATTTACATCTATCTATTTGTTTATCTATTTTCTTTATGAATAATAATCATCATCATTACTGTCCTTACCAAGTTACCACCTAATGATGCATTATGGAAAAAAGAAAGGAAAACACAGTATAAACAGTCACAGGGTTAAGGGTAGAGAAACCATAGTACATCAAAACAGAGTACACTAACAAACTGATACCTACATCGACTCGGCGGGGGATTCGTTCTGTTTCGGATACCAATAATCGAGGCTTTCCTTTATTTAACGCTGAAAATTTCCATTCTAAATCAACATAATCGTCCCTAATGCAAGTGCCAGTTCAACAGTGGCAAGGGCAAAAATTCAGTGCAAATTCAAGAAAACTATATACCCAGATCCTAATTATTAACAGTTCCATCTATTTTTTTTTTTTTTATAGGTAACAATCACATGGTTTGATAGAACTTAGGAGAATTTCCTTGAATAGATGAGATTAATGAAGCCCATCCGTCTAACACATCCTTATCTCAAACTCAAATGAAAGCTGAATAATATTTGATGGTGATGCCAAAGCAAATAGACACAACTGGATTGAAGGGGTTGAGATAACTTACGATTTGTCTTTTAGTACATAATTTTAACGTTGGTGTTCTCGATGACGGAAGACCTCTTGTTGGACGACTTAAAAAAAAAAATACACGTTATTTTCCTAGTACGTTACTGATGCAGATTTATCAGTGTATTTATTGGATGTAAGTACCATTCAAGAGAGTTTCATGGTGAAGTATGTAAGAAAAATCCCAGAAAAAGTGTTAGGAGGTTTCATTTGCAACTGTGAACTTATCTCTATGACTTTATCCCTCATTAAATTGCACTTCTTTAATATTCTGACAGTACCTCCTCGGCATACTATACTGTCATTCATATACGTACACCAACCGGTTCAGTACTCAGACTAACAGTACCACAGTATACAGTGCCCATACCGACGCAACATACACATCATACTCTAAAATTAAACAACACATTACACCACGCAACAACACCACGCTATACCATCCTCCAACACATTATGCCAGCCCCCAGCACATTACACCAACCTCATATGCAATGCATCTAAGTGCGCGTCCACACGTGTCCACGAACATGTGTTGACAGCACAGCTGGCAGGATGTCTGGGTACATGTATGCAGCAGTATTTGGACAGATTGATGCAAACATGTTTCAGTGTAGCTTCGAACTTACTGGCAGCAGAGGTGATGCGAAGTGTGTCTATATGAGGTAACTGAGACTTCATCAAAATGCTGCCAACATGATTATGGGCGCTGCTGTTCCCGACATGTTTGCTTTTCTATCTGTGCCTTTAGCTGATTGATTAGTTTCATTAGATATCACCTTCCCTGTAGCAAACAGCCATGAACGTACCTTCCCTACAGCAAACAGCCATGAAAGGACCATCAGGTCTGTTGCTGTTTGCTTTCCTTTCTACTCTTTTATCACGTTACATCACCCTCCAACACACTACACAACATCCTCCAACACACTGCACCACAGTCCAATGCACCACACTACCATACAAACACTAAACCACGCTCCAGTACCCAACACCAATCAACATACTACCCTACATACCCCAACACATTCAGATGACTCCGAAATACGTGTCATCATATTGGTTTGGGTTGAAAATAGTCCTCCCATAATGGAGTTACCCAGTTCCTCATAATATTCGCCTGACTTAGCTTTTATCATGTCTCGGTGTAGTGATAACAATGCCTGGCTTCTTCTAGAGGTCCTGGCTTCGAATTCCGGCTAGAGCATTAAAAACTTTCCACATTTGCAAGCACTTATAGTATGTTTATCTAACACACACAGACACACATATACATATAGTATATATATATATATATATATTGTGTGTGTGTGTGTGTGTGTGTGTGTGTAAGGAAGAATGAACCAAAGGCTAGAAGCCTGCAAAATTGTTTTCCTAGGAAAAATAAAAACAGTAGAACAGAGAGCTAAATTCAAGATTCATTTATTTTGAGATGCCAGGACACACTGCGTTTAAAAGGCTAGAAGTCATGGAAAGTAGGAAATACAGAAAGAGGAAGACAGTTTCAGAGTTGATTTGTTGCATACATGATGGACTGAGTAATGGTTATCTCTTTCGTAAGAGACCTGGACAGAAAAGGGATGAGAATTTGCTGCCAGACAGGTGCTATGCACCAGCCGTAGTGGTGGAGAGATACGAACAGGCAGTTCAGAGGAGCAGTGACCTTTGAAGCAGCGATAGAAAAAGAGGTAGAAGATGTAACAGTGCAGCAGACAGAGGTTGAATGGAGCTGGTGAAATGGGGTGACTTAATGAGATGAAAAGCCTTTGACTCCACCTTGTTGAAAAGAGCTGTATGAGGGGAGCCTCCCCACACATGAGAGTAGCACTCTGCACAGGGGTGAAGAAAACATCTGTGTAAAGTCAACAACTGTGCAGCGGTAAAAAGGGAACAGTCTGTTTAGCACACCTAATCTCTTGGAAACAGATTTTACAAGAGAGATGATATGATCATTTCAAGAAATATCCCGAGAGACTGAAACCCTAAGTATGTTCAAAGATGATGCTGGATTGAGTTGGCGAATCATAATAATTAAAGGATACTCCTGCAGAACATTCTGGCTGGTCGAAAAATGTAAGAACTGAGTTTTTGATACATTAAAACCAATATGTTTACTTTTACCCCAATCAGAGATATGAGCCAAGGCAGACATTAACTTAGTGTGCCACAGCTTCATCCCTTGCTTGTTGAAGTGACTGCTGAAATGGATGCTGTGAGAAGGTGATAGAAAGGTGAAGGGTGGAGTCACCAGCGGATGAGTGGACTGGGTTAGATGTACAGCTCAGAAGGTCATTGATGAATAGAAGGAAAAGAGCTGGTGATAGGACAGAGCCCTGAGGAACACTGCTATTGATAGTTTTATGAGAAGAACGGTGTCCATCTACAACAGTAGTTACTGAACAACCAAACAGAAGCCAGAGGTGAATGCACATATAGAGAGATACAAACCAGTTTGGAAATTAAAGATTTATGCCAAACTCAATCGAAAGCCTTTGAGATGTCGAGTGCCATGGGATGACCAGCAGTCTGAAAGAAGGTGAGAAGATTGCCAGCAAAGCATCCCTGGAGGAACCCATACTGATGGCTGCAAAGGTTGTAATAGGAGAGGTGCTTTATTGTTTAAAATAATGGATTGGAGAACTTTAGAAATACAGGATGTTAAAGCAACTGGGCAATAGATAAAGAACTGGGAATGCTCAACCTTCCTTGGGACTGAACGAGAGCAAGCTTCCAGCAAGAAGGAGAGATACAAGTTGACAGACACAGGCAAAAGAGTTTACCTAGGCGTGGTGTAAGCACAGAAGCACAGTTCTTGAGGACAACAGAAGGAACCCCATCAGACCCTTATGCTTTACTGACGATAGAGTCTAATCCCAAAACAGGACAGTGATAAGACAGTGATTAAACCAGTTTGAAGTTGGCCATAATAGAAGTAAGACAGAATCATGATATCCAAGTAATTATTTTTCGGTTATTACTGTCAACACTAACTTTTATTTTTTTCTTTCATGCAAGAAAGGAAGAACCAAAAACTGGAAGCCCGCAAAGTTGCTCTCTCCAAAAAAAATTAAACGATAGGGTACCAAATTCAAGATCCGTTCATTTCAAGATGCCTGCACACATTGCATTTAAAAGACTGGAGGTCATAAGCACAGAGAAATACTGATTGAGGAAGACAGTTGCATACTTGAAAACTGGTTGTCGGTTAACTCTTCCATTAGACAGCTGGACAGAAATAGGTTGAGAGTGTGTTGCCAAATGGTGTCCACGGTAATGGGAAGGAATGCATGCAGCCTGTTCAGAAAAGCAGTATCGCTTAGAGTAGTGATAGCAGAGAAAGATCCAACAGTGAGGAAATGCGGAGAGAGAG
>JAGKTI010005210.1:0-11580 GCA_018397915.1 Birgus latro | reverse complement strand
GACGGAGAGAACATAACTATTGCTTAACTAGATAACACTTGGGGAGTGCATACATCCGCCAATGCCATTAAAAAGGATCCGGATCCGGATCCGCGGAGATAGGATCCGGATCCGGATTCGCCCCCAAATTTAATTAGTTCTTTTTTGACCCATGGCCCATCCATCCACATAATTTCATTGGAATTCATTGAGAACTTTTGGAGATATTGTGCGGGATATTCCGGATCCGGATCCGCCTCAGAATTTAATCACTTTTTTCTTGGCCCATGGCCCACCTTTCCACGAAATATAATTGAAATTCACAGTGAACTTTTACAGATATCGTCTGGACAGACAGACAAACAAAGGCGAATATATAATCTCCAACTTCGTTGGCAGAGATAATCATAATATCTTCAGTCAGACAATAAAGTGTTACAGAAGCTGAGCAGGATAGATATCTGGATCAGCAGTGTTGTCCCTACCTTCTCGAAATGGTTGGTATGCCCGTTGGAGAGGTATTGTCTCTCAGTCAGTAGCCAGACGCCTTAATCCTATAAGCGGTGACCACAAACAAATTGCCTCCATGTCGCCCTGTCTTCTCTCCCCTCCCGTGTATTTCTCTGCATCTCTTCATCAATTTATGACAGTACATGTAGTTGTTTTCGTGATACTCAGTACCATTACAGATATATAGAGGAACGTTCAGATATTTTACTCGTTTGTAGTCTGTCTTCCTGAAAGTAAATAAAAAGAAGAAGCGTGATATATTGACTACACACATTACTTCCCATGCAATTCTGAGTCCAAATGGCAATGATATATGAGAGGCAATACCGACCCTGCCACAGTGCAAGGATAGGATTAATGTTGCTGTCAGATGACAAAGGGTGTTCGGCAGATAGGCAATAGATCACATGCGATTTTCAGCAAGAAATTTGAAAATATCGACACTGAGAATTTTATCACAATTATATAGATAAATAGCGAGTGATTATAACTAAATTATCAAGTACTTGCTGAACAACGTTATGCTTCAATTTAGCAGTAAGTAAGGAAAGTAAAGTATTGACGACCGTCCATTATTCAAAATTTTGGAACAATTGCATATTACTGTCCCGATTTACACCTAAAGCAAAGGATTGTTCAGCAAGTGCCTGAAATTATGCTGAAGCTACAGTACTTTCACACGATATTTATCTGTTTTAGGCTATACGCAATTTATGCTGATATTACGATATTATCAGAGTCGATATTCTCAACCTCCTTGCAGCCCAAAACTTCTAAGTGGTCAAGTTCAGGTTCCTCTACTTCACGATATGGAGTAATGTATCTAGTTTTGCGATACCAGTGCCAAGTGTCCCTTCACTACGAGAACCTTTCAGTTGGATAAAATCGTTCGGCGGTGGCAAAAATTAAATACTGTATTGACGTCAGAAAAAGGAGTTCTTACATTTGTTGTGGTGGATTTTTTTTTCTTCATTCTTACTGTGTCCAAATTATTTATTTAGGGAGGCTTAGATATAGGTTTGTATTCTCGTCGGGTAAAAAAGCTCCCTAACACTCTTCATTAGCGATTTATGTTTGGATATCGGTGGTTAATATCCTTTCTACGTTATTCATGCTCGTCAGCGTAGTAGTGTGGGATCGGCCTTAAATTTCACCAATATACATGGCCTTAGTACTAATCTGAATTATGTTCTTTTCCTTCAGTTTGTATCCCCTCTAGCCTATCCCTCACAGAGACCTAAATCTTTGCGTCTACTGACATATTCCCATTTAGTTTTCCTTGTTACCACCTCATCAGAAACTTCAGCATCAAGGGTGGCACCTGTTATTATAGCAAATCTGAATTTGCAGTTGACACTTCAGCTAACTTTGTTTATTTACTATATAAACTAAAGTATCTAAATACTACTAAATATATGTATATAGTTTATCACTTCCCCAGTGCTTTTTCAGAACCCAATGTATTTGACTCCATATCCACACAGTTGACTATCCTTAACCTCACTCTTACCACTGAAATTACCACTTTGGGTGATTGTAACGTCCATAAAGTAGAACAGTGATTGCATTCTGCCAGGACTAACGATACTGGTCTACAATGCGAGCTGTTTGCAGAATCGTGTAATCTCACACAGTTGGTAAAGCAACCAACCAGAATACAAGATAATCCTGACCATAACACCTGTCTCTTCGATCTGTTCCTGACAAATAACCCAGACCAGCAGAGGATAGAAGTACTGTCACCACTTGAATCCTCCCACTACATTCTCATCAATGCCTCATTAGTCAGTTGCCACAAATTCCCCCGTTCTGAACCTGTCAGGGTGACCAGATGGCACTTTGACCGGGCAGACTGGGATGGAGTTAGAAATTATCTTGCTGATATTCCATGGCAGTATTTCTCCTCCACTCACATCAATTCTTCCCAGTCCCAAATCAGTTACTTAATACAAGCTGGTATGGAATTGTTCATACCCAGTCAACAGTTTACTAAAAAATCGGACCCTTTTGACAGCAACTGTGCCAGAGCAACGACCCAAAAGTCCTTAGCATATAACTTTTACTTATAATAATAATAATAAAAAATAATAATAATCTCTCAGTCAATTTACTGATGCTAGAAACATGCAACAGCAGTATTAAATCTTGCTAAATCAAGCTTTTTTCACAACCAAGCATCCGGACTGTAATCTTAATGACAATAGGATATTCTTGTCAATTCTCAGTTCTTTCAGTAATAGCTTTAACAAGTATTCACCCATTCCCCCACTGTAATCTTCAGATGGTAACATTATAAATGACTCGCGTAGAAAAGCAAATATCATTGCTAGTACTGTTCGTTTGCCAGAAATTTTACCTTAGAGGAAGTCAGATGGAACGTTCCTGTGCCAGAACTTGACTCACTCGAAATTTCTCCACTTAAGATACAGACTCCATATGTATAATCCATTCTAGACAATTTACCAGCCAACAAAGCTCCTGGTCCAGATAGAGTTCCTCCAGTTGTTTCGAAAGAAAGTTCCTCTGACCCCTCTGATTACAGACCAATCCCTATCACCTTTTCTCTTGGCAAAGTATTTGAGATTTTAATTACTAAACACACATTGATAAACATCTTGACTCCAACAACTTTATTAGTGACAGAGAGTATGGTTTTTGCCACGACAAATTCACTGTTAACATACCCAATTTCTTGACGGGCATCCATCAGTTAATTGACCAACATGATGAAACCAATGCAGTAGCCCTTGAAATTCTGTAAAGCGTTTGACAGAGTGTGGCACCGTTCCCTGCTGTCCAAACTCCCTTGTTATGGCCTATCATCTTTTGTTCCAATGATTTCATCATCATATCTCAGTGACAGAAAGATAATTAAAAATAAATGATATATATTCCAATTTCCACTCGATTACTGCCGGCGTGCCACAAGGATCAGTCCTGGCTCCAACCCTATTCTTAGTTCATATTAATGATCTCTTAGCTGTCATCCATAATCCCATTCACTCAAATGCAGATGACTCAGCACTTTACAGTTCATTCACACTTAAACACCCATATACAAAGTCTAATATCTCTAACCCTCAACTCAGTACATAAATCTCCATAAATCTAGACTCATCTAAGAACAGTGAATGAGAACAAAACAACACTGTCTCATTTAACGCTAGGAAAACCAAATATATACAATTGACTAACAGACAGATATTGCCTAATTCCTGTATTACCTTCAGTGCTACTAAAGTTCCGATCTCTAAAAGTATTGAAATTCTCTCTGTGTTTCATATAACAATGCCCTCAGCTGGACCTCTCATGTTAGATTACTTGCCGAAACTACTAGAAAGAAACCTGGATTATTGTACAGAATCCGTAACTTCTTCACCAACGAGCAGTTAGCTATAATTTACTAGAGTCATGTGTGCTCTCAGCTGGAATATTGCCCACCCTAGTGGAGCGGATGTGGAGACGTTGAACTAAAACTGCTGGACAAAATTTAAAAGAAAGCTTTAAGAGTTACTAATAACCCAGCTATTACAAATGAACTACATTCCCTACAAGTAGGAAGGAATGTTGCCTCCCTTGCATCATTTTACAGATACTTTTATTGCAAATCTCAGACGAATTTGCATCCATTGTGCCACCTCTCCACGCCTTATCCCTCCCTACACGGGCATCTGATAGTGCTCATGACTGGACTGTCACACTGTCATATTGCAGAACTTCTTCATAACAGAATTCTTTTGTACCCCGAACTGCATCTCTTTGGAACTCGCTTCTCCAGAATAGTTTCCCCCCGAATTTCAATCTACGACTGTTCAAGTCCAACTGTTACAGACTTTTGTATGAATGGAGGACACCTGTAACATGGTGTATGGATTATTTTTTTATTTATCTGTTTTTCCTTCCTCTGTTCATTTTCTGTAAAAAAAGAAAAAAAAAAGAAAAGTGTATAGGTATATTTTAGAAATTTTCGAGAACGTAACACAGAAGAAAGTAAGATGTAACTAGAGGCCTCCCAAAGGGGGGGGGGGGAATTACACCAGCCGTGAGCCGATAAGTATCTAGAGCGGCTCGGAACTTGACCTTGACCTTGACCTACTTTCACCAATTTCTAACTCTTCCGAGATTTTCATCCCTACTTCACACCTGTAAAATTTTGTGATGATATATTGAGCGATTGCAAAGTTATCATGCTAACAGACACACAGACTGACACAAACAGACTGACAAACTGAAAACAATATCAGCTTCGCTATCGCAGCTGGTAATAAGCAAAATAAATCGCTTAGAAAAAGGTGTTATGGAGCTTCCTTAACCGATGAGCATAAGGACCATAGTCTTCACTGATCCCTTCACAAATAGGATGATCTCTTCAGCTGAACAAAATCCTGCTGTAGCGCAAAAAATAATGAATAAATAACATGGACGGATCCCTTTATGTTGGCCACGCTGATAGGACAACAACAGTGCTTTCTCACACTAAGGTACTGTAATATCCAGTAATGTCCAGATATATAAAATGCCTCTTTTATTGGATATTATGTCTATTTATCCCGCACAAACCATCCTTGCTGACAAATATTACTTAGTGTACAAAATATTCCTTTGCTGACTTAGAACACCAAATATTACTTAGTTTTCTTAGAGGACATTTATATTACTCAGCTGAGACTTAGAGCACAAATATTACTCAGTTGACCTTAAGCACAGTTATTACTCTGTTGACTTAGAAGACAAATATTACTTAGCTGACTTAGAGCGATGTCAGACCCTCATTATTTTGGTAAATTATATCGGCTACACCTGAAAAATATCCTCAAATCGTCCCCTCAATTACGTCCTGGAACAGTAGGGAAAAATGGAAACTTCTTATAATTTAGTAAGAGGGGTGGCTCTCATAAACTGAGCAATATTATCTGGCTACTACTAAAATTCTGTGGGAAATGTTTTGCTGAACTGAAGGGTTGAAAATGAAAATGGGTGAGGTGTTGTGAGTCACCATCCACGTTTTCTTTAATCTTAGAAAGTGGTAGAGCCAGCTGAACTGTGTATGTTAACTCATCTGACATTATTAGCATAATATTCATTATCATCATCACCATCCATCATCATCATCATCATCATCATCATCACCATCATCACTAATGCCATAAGAGCAGAATACATCCCTAGTGTATCACTAAATGAGTGGCGAGCCTCCCCAGAACGCCCGCCTAATCAATATTTATCTGTAAATAATTTAATCGCCTATGAAGCATATGTTCGTGCAATCAGTGTAAATATTTTAAAAATGCATAAACAACATAAGAGGTTACTTTAATTTGACTTAAAATATATCCCAACGGATAAGATGAAAAAAAAATCCTAGGTTGAATTAAGAACGGCCCAAAGAGCGACTATGATGATATGAGTAGACAGCATATTCATCGCCATTCTATTTCGTCTTTCCCCCTTCCGTTGCCTCTTGCACACTCTCTCCGTCTTCCTCTCCTACTTCCTCTTGTTTCCCTCTTTTCCCTCACTTCCCTGCTAACTATTCCTTCGACTTTATAATCTTCCCCTTTCTCCTATGTTCTCTCTTCATTCTTCTCCTCCCCCTCATCCTCTCACTGATCACTCCCTTCCTACGCTCCTCCCGAGAGAATTTCACAGACTTAAATTATAACTAAATGGAGGTGTCGTCCATTTTCTCCCTGGACTCTCTGATCAGTCTTCTCAAATTTATAAAATTTACTACCCTCCTTTGAGGTCCAAACTCTATATATAAACGCTAGAAAAGGATGATGATGATGATGATCTGATTTCACACGGATTATATGGTCAGTGAATGTCCTTGAGAGCTTTGTTTGTAGAAGAAAGATGTGTGTGTGTGTGTGTGTGTGTGTGTGTGTGTGTGTGTATTTTTGTGAGTTTGTGTGTGTGTGTGTCAGGGTGCTACTGAATTTTTCACTTAGGCTTCCAGGAAAACAAGGTTACTGTAATTTATATAAATGCAAGCGTACCCAGTTTTACCGGCAAACAAAAAAATAATTTAGCCATTTTTTGCAGATGTATATAACCATTACCACTCCCACCTCAGTAACTTCATTAGCTCTAGCACAATGCCTCTATCAAAATCTCATCATTTACGCACTTCCCTTTCATTCCTACTTTCTCACTTTCTTCCTCTCTCTCCCTTCTTCTTTCATCCACCTTCCCAAGAAAAAAAATCAAGATAACTATTTCTATCGCTATTTCACGAACGCCTTCGCTACAGTTACGACACCATCATTATCACCTTAGGCCTACACGACCGCGGCGGCCACTAACAAGACTAACACATTAATCTAGGACAAATGAAGTCCAGTCGTCACCCCAGAATCATCAGAAATTCCAACTTGGCGGACGGTCAGCGTTGGTAGCACTTGGTTAAGGAATATTATTAAGGTGGTATACAGATGCGCTGATTCATATTTAGGAACACAGCAAGAATGATGTTTATGTATCAGTTTTGGGATCAGTGGTCCCATAACATACAGCAACAAACATGTGAGTACACTTAAATCGTCATACCAACAGCTACCGCAAAAAAAAAAAAAAAAAGTCCGATCAGTACGGTAAAAAACACCGGCCTATCCATTTCACCAACCAATAAAAAAAAAGTTACAAAGGTAGTACAGTTTGACTTTATATATTTGACTATTAGTCCTTGGTCATTACACCGCTGGCTGACAGTACCGCTAAATATTGTTGTATTTGTCATGATTTCAGATAGTTTTGCAAAATATACAGATTTTGCTTTGACGGCCGTCTTCCCTTCACAAGCCGTCGACTGTAATCCACAACTTTTCCATGTAGGTTTGCATTATCGTTAAGCCCTGTATGAATCAAGGCAATCGCAACACTCCTTTCCTCCATTCCGGAGTCATCTAGGTCTGAATATGGTGGCTGTAGGAAATGATGTACTCCTATGCTGGGAAATAGAAATCAATCATAATACGTAATAATATTCTTGGAATAGCAGGACCAGTTCGTTCATTTTTCTTTCACACCACAAGTAGGTATGTGTATGTGTCATTTTAACTCTAGCAACAAGTCACTCATATGACGATGCTTAATTTTCAAAGTAATGGAATCATCAGAGAATCACAGCAGGAGGTTACCTAATCCATCACTGTGGCACCCCCTTCAGTTTGCTCCAGTTCGGCTTGTATTTGCCAACTTTTATCTTTCACCCCTTCCAGCACTCAGAAGCCTAGTAAGCTCTAGACGGAGGAAAGGAGTGTTGTGATTGCTTTGGTTCATAAGGGACTCAAAAATTACAACACAGCATGGAGAGTGGTTGAGGAGTCGCGACGGCCGTCAAAGCACAGTTTATATATTTTGCAAAACTGCCTGATCACATGACAAGTACGATAATATTAACGGTACTGTCAGCCATGGGTCTATCTATTTATCCATGTTTATCTGTCTGCTTGTCTGTCTGTCTGTCAACCAATACATCTGTCTATTCATTTCAGTTCTTTAAGTCATGGGTGGCAACAAGCAATAATCTTACCATCAGGAAATCAACATACCTGTTCGCGAAATCTCACATTTTCAAAATGAACTTTGTCTTTACAGTGCACTAAGCTTAACACGAATTTCTATTATTTTTATTTTATTTTTTCTCTGCCCTCCTGTGGTGGAGGAAGCATTACGTAATTGGTCCAATCGTCCGTCCCTGCGTGGGTGCGTGCGTGCGTGGGTCCATATCTCCAAAACACTCTTGTGGGCACGATATCTCCAGAACCCATCGATGGATTTCCACCAAACTTTTGTCAGTGATGCAATATGAGAAGATGTTGAACTGATTCGGTCAGCTAGGTCAAGGGTCAAAGGTCAAGGCCATATGGAGTCGACTTATTTTAACTTTGGTCTCGTTTCATCCTATAATGAACCCTGTCATGGAAGCTGTATGGCGAGTCCGTGTGGAAGGCTTGGCGGAGACATGCCGAGCAACACTTGGGGCACTGAGTTCTCGGCGTTTCGCTAATTTTAAGCGACAAGTTCTTTCATGTATAAGTAAGCATTCAGGACCCCAAAAGAAGTAAAATACGTTTCTCAAGAGGCTCAGCTGGTCTCTTAGCACACACACACACACACACACACACACACACACACACACAGATATGGCTTGTTTTAAATTCATAACACTGAGTGCTCGTGTGTGTGTAATTACATTTTTCACGCCAGCAACTGGGAAAATTGCTTCTCCAATTTAAGTAAAAGCCTGAAATGTACCAGCTGTGTCTTGGATTTCTTGTGCAGAGAGACATGAAATACATTATATATAAACAGAGGGGAAATTAAATCTCTTCTTCATTCTCACCAAAGCACCAGACAAATTTCAGTTTACGGAAGATCAGTTGTACAGATTATTTAGAAAACTCGTCAGCATAGATCTTTCACCTTAAATCATCCCCAGTTTTTATCATTATGTTGTTTATTTCACGTTACTCGGTGGCAGAAAGCAATAATACTATATCCCTGCATCCTTTCCACACCACTTCTTCGTGACTAGCACCATATTCCGGTCTAAACTTATTGCTTCAACTCAGCACTGAAGATAGAGGGATGGCACTTTGAAGCCAAGTTTGGGCAAGGAGCTTAATTCCCGGTGTATGAAGACGTTATTTATTTCCTTCCTGTCACTACAGCAAAGTTTCCATCACCTTTGGGCAGTTCTCTTGTAAAGGTGGGGATAATCCGAACTATGAAGGTTAAGGGATGTCTTTACTCTTTTGGTACATAGTATTTCCAAAGTTATCCATATAAAACAACGCTGATTTCTTACCGGGTACAATAATTCCGAGTAAAGCTGTAATTATCTTCTCTCTGCTCTACTCAGTTTTCATCCTCAGTATGGCGACGTCAATTTCTTTCATATCCTGTCCACCTGTTAAGCGTTTTCAATGAGCACAAGAAAACTGCCTGGTAGTGAAGGAGTTTATGACGGCTCTTTTTAAACCTTCTGTTTTGAAATGTCTCCCAAGTTTGATATAATCGGGTAGAAATAACAAAAATAAATTTAAAAGGTGGCACCTTATTCAGGGGGGTTCAGTACAACATTAATATCACCATTCTTCCTTATTAATATATTTTTTTAACCAGTGCTTATGCTTAAATTAAATAAAGAAACACTAAGTTCAAAAGATGGGCCCAGTTTGTTGGACGTTTCAAAAAAGCAGGCCTCTTCAGGAATAACACACACACCGCCTTAATTAGGGCATACAGTGAGGTGACAGTGACAACAACAACGGCAAATGTCAAACAACCTAAACAATCAGCCTGGCTTCCCTTAGTCAATAGGAATGATGTAGGTTTGGCTACAGTAAAGAATCCCATATTTTGATTCATACAGTTACAGATGATATACAGTATATGTATATGGGATGAGTCATAACACTTTCGTTTGACAGTATCATTTACATGCCTCTTGATTCATGATGATGATGATGATGATGATGATGGTGATGACAGATTTCTGCAGTTCAAGACTGAATGAGAGCCAGCTTTTAGGACACCTGTTCTTGAAATATGGCATAAATAAATATGGATCTAAAACTTTAAATGCATAATCTCAGTTTCAATTTAAACAGTCGTCAGATGATACTGCAAGGCTAAGATGAAAACCAAAGAACTGAAGCAACGATGTTATATTCAGGTGAAATCAGGAAATACAAGAAAGTCACCAATGGGATGGTCACGGGACAGGCAGTAAAGCGTAACATCTCTAACAACAGAAGATCATAGAGTCATCGAAAACACAACAGCAGGTCCTCATATTAATATTTATTGCCCGTTTGGTGTTTATTGCCGTATATCAGAGTAAAGGGGGTTGAATAAATCTACCTGGTTACTGCAAATCGCCTGAATTCACGAGTTTAATATCATACAGTAGTAGTAGGAGTAGTTGTTGCATCCTCGTGTTCATCTGAATGTGAATCCGGTGGACAGCAGGTCAAAGCTGCCCTTCTTTAGCAGTCCCCATCCTCCTTTCGGGGATAGGAGATGGATTGAGGGACATTTGTGTACCCAGCCAGCACCACCACCCGATCATATCAGTCTCACCACAGAAAGGCGTCTGTCTGAAGCACACATACTGCTGCTACTACTACTACTACCACTAGGCTACTACTACTGCCTTACTATTACTACTTATACTATTACTGTTACTGTTGTTGTTGCTACTGCTGCTGCTACCATCCAGTACAATACACAAAATCACATCGTACTCAAAGTTGGACATATTACTAACATTCGTTATTGAATTACTACGCTTGAGTTTATTTCGTTTCATCTACACTTAAATTTCATAAAAGATGCTGAATTTTGCTTTAAAATCTGAAGCATGTCATGTCCCTGGCGACGTGTGGGCAGACGGAACCAAGGCAGCATAAAATAAACATGAGATTGGTCTTTTGCGTGATGTATTGGACCATCTCGCCGCTGACAGGTGGGGGGATGTGGGGGAGGAGGGAGAAGGAACAGAGGGAAAAGGATGAGAGATGAAGGTGGTGGTTAGGTCAACGATGATGATGATGATGGTGATTGTGATGGTGATGATCATAAAGATGGTCGTGCAAGGGATAACAGAGTAAGGAGATAAGAATGAAGGGGATGATGATGACGGCCATAACACTGATGATGGTGATGATGATGGGGAGGATGAGGGGATGGAGAAAGATGACTAGAAAAAAAAAACAGGGAAAGAGGAGACCATTGGCAAGGAGAAGGAAACAACTAAAAAAATATGTAAAGAGATATCCAAAAACGAAAGAAAAATAGGTTCTTGAGTTGAGGCGCTTAACAAGAATACGTTGAAGATGTTAGAAAATTTCAAGATGTTATTCCTTGGGTAATCTAGAGTAAAAAATCCTGTATCAACAGAAGTCCAATTACCAGCCTTTACGGAGCTACAGTTACTTCCACAGAGTTTCGTACTAACTGCATAAAAAAAAAAAGATGTAGTTATTTTATTGCCACACAGTCACATGGATCGAAATGAAACCTTGATTTTTTTCCTTTCTAATTTTCTGAAACCCGATCCCTTTGTTGTAGCATTGATCACGA
>JAGKTI010005209.1:0-46269 GCA_018397915.1 Birgus latro | reverse complement strand
GAAGGATGCCAAGGTTAGGAATGAAGGATGCCAAGGTTAGGAGTAAAGGATGCCAAGGTTAGGAGGAAAGGATGCCATGGTTGTCAAAAACAATAAATAAAATAAATAAATAAAAAATAGAAGGATGTACCAGGCAGCCAGTTCTCTGAATCTGGTTATGACTTAAGGTTAAATATCTTGTTCTCACACATACACACACACACACACACACACAGGCCTAAACTACAGCACCTATTATTCTGGGCAACTTTCCTTCCATAAATACAACCAGAAAAATTGCCGATATGTTTGCCTCGGACACCCACAGCACAGCAGCGTGTTTACAATCTCGCTAATTGGACCAATCTTGTCGAGTGCATATGTTGGTGCATTTGAAACTAACTAGGGAGCTTCATTCTCCTGATTCCCCTTAATTTTAACCACCTACAACTGCCACTAAGCTTTACTCCTTGTATATTTCACACTAAGTAAACCAATCACTCAACTTTGCTCGCTTCTCATTTCAATTCCAAATACTGAAAAGCCACCTCAATTTTTCAAACCCACTGCTGATCACAATACTATGGTTGTATAATGAGAGGCCACTCCTGCTGAAAATGTCACTAAATTCACTTCTGTGTTAAATAATAATCACATCATCTGATTAGGCTTTAACACCATATTTCCTCCACCTTCAATGCTCTCTACACTTCTGGTGGAGATTCTGGATGTACGACTATTGGGGTGTGTGATCAGGGCTCGTCCTTGTGAAAAACAACCATAAATTTTCAAAGTTAAAACGGCAGCCTAAACTAGGAAAATGCAAAAAAAAAAAAAAAAAAAAAAAAAAAAAAAACCTGATGCCACCTTTAACCCTACTGTGCCTTTTTAATACATTATTTGTGAAGATTTGTCTGTAATACCTCCTTCCACTATGAAAGCAGCTAGAGTGTCTTAATAACAGCCTTCCTCTCCCTGCAAGCACAAAGAAGAGTGTTGCATTTACATAACATGCAACATTGAACATTCCACCATCAACTCCACGCCTCATCAAATAATCTGTCTTTCAGTCTGTATGTTAGCACCTCTAAAAAATATATAGCTACCATCTACAACGAAGGCTAAGTGAACAATGGAGTGAGGAAAAAGAAAAAAAAGAAAAATGCTTGCAGGACCAGTCTGATGTAAGTCATTATTACTGCAAGTACCACCATATTTCCAATTAATACCTGCCTACCTGGAACATACGTGGGGAAATCTAAGAGGGGGAAAAAAAAAAAATGGAGGAAAAAAAAATGGGTGCACCCGAGTTTGACAAGTGACCCACTTCTGAGGCCTCGACCCAAATTTCTCTTATCAAGATAATACAAAGCACTTCCGCGATCCAAGAAATTACGCCGTCCCTCCCTGATAGGCAATATGGCATCAGTATTGCACCAGTTTCATCCGGGGCACGCCAGGACTGCGCAATTGCTCCGTGATAAAAATTCCTGTGAAAATGGCAATTGCACAATATCTAGACAATTCCTATAAACCTTTCACCCATAAAATTCCCACACCCCGTAAAGGTTAACTCACAAATTAAATACCCAAATCGGTAGTATGGGAAAATATGGACCCAGAGGACACCCCAAAATGAAGCCCAAAATAGCCGAGGAGGATCTTGCAATGACAACCCAACCCTGTCACTGCCACCCCATTTTTCATCAAATTTTCCGCCACTTTCCCGTTACTCACCGAAAGTATTAAGATTCTGGATTGACATGCGACTTCTGGTGTAGCACTTGGGGGGAGAAATGAAAGCGGCGGCCTCGGGTAGGAGACGGATGGCAGGGGATGAGGCTGGCGCTGGCTTGGGGCTCTGGGGCGGTAATGGCGGCCGAGCAACTTTCACCGCGACCCGGATGTTGGTTCACACACTCGCCGCCTCTGTTGTCCTGGCGCTGCTAAATACCCGCCACATTTAAATATCCTGCCTTCCTTTTAACTCCGCCACATTTAAATATCCTGCCTTCCTTTTAACTCCGCCACATTTAAATATCCTTAATTCCGCCACATTTAAATATCCTTAATTCCGCCACATTTAAGTATTTCCTTCCTTTTAACTCCGCTATGATTTGACCTTTTCCTGTCTCCAAAATTGTAATGATCATGGTACCACTGTGTTCTGAACTATGGTTGTTATAATTAAAGTTGATATTATTAGTCTGAACGATTACAAAGATTTATCACTACTGTTGATCACTTGTAATGATATTTCACACAGTAAAGCATCTTTTGTACTGTTCTGCACATGCATCTCTCATTCAGTGCCTACCACTGAAAATGTTAATGGTAAGTTCTTCAAACCTCTTTATAGTACAAAACTTATTATCAGTATATTCAGTGATGTCCTATGTGTATCATTTTGGAAAAATTAGCAAGCCTATTACGTATTGTACAGTATTCCAGACACAAAATCAGTTATGGTACACAAAAATTCAGAAAACTCCACTTGAAGAAATCTCCACATATGAGAGGACTACTTACAGCTAAGGCAAAATGACATCTGACTTACTTCCTTTGTACACTGCACATACTGTACATGCCATTGGTGTGCAGATATTTACCATCAACATTCTAATGGGTAACTGCAGTGTAAAATTTTGTACTGAGACTGCTGTTCTTTCCTTCTGTCATGTTCTTACACCTACTATTCACTGCAGTAATATAAGCATGAAAATCCATCTACCTATTGTCAAATGGCTTAATCTCGTAGGGGTGGCCTCCTTATTGCTCTGTCCTCTACAAGCAAGCTGCCCTTTCTCAGTCCCACAACACTCAATATTTCTCTCCACTCCATCTTTCCACTTTATCCTCAATCTTTCTCTTGCCCTCCCCCCCTCCATCCATCTTCCTCACACACTCATTTAATCAGTCCTTCACTCTCTCCTCCCCACACATTGCCAAACCACCTAACAACACTCCCTCTAGCACTGTTCAGTACATCCCTAAGGGTCCTGAATGTCATCTATTTTCTGTCTATTTCTTCACAAATCTCCTTATGCTCCTCCCAGATAACTCATTTCCACTCCCTTCACTCTCGACTCATGTCTATCCAGTTAAGTCGGGGCTTCACTTCCATTTCCTATGCTCCGTTCACTTTGCCTTGCCATAAAATTGCCATCCCTCCATCTTGAACGCTGAGCTGTGACAGGAGTTTAACATTATATGATGCCAGTCACGAAGAAGTGCAACAAACAGTATGCAGAGCCATAGCATTCTCTTTTTCTGCCACCGATCAATGTAAAATAAGCTGAAAAAGGATGAAAATTTGGGCCAAGTTAATGAACTATAGTGTGAAGATACACTCACAAGTAATTAGCCCTTCCTTACAGTTCCCTTTTTTATGTTCATTTTTGCTCTTACGTCTATTATTAATGATGTAAATTTGCCTGTTGAAGTTCCATTGCTACCTATAATACTGATCTTATATTTTCTGTGAGATTATATATATATATATATATATATATATATAAAAGAGGAGAATGTGAACCTGGGGGGATGGCAGCATAATGGCAGGGGACAGGGCAAAATGGTGGCAGTTTGTTTGTGGCCACCCTTTATGGGATTAAGGCATCTGACTATGGATAGACAGATAGACAGATAGGAGGGACAGCCAATACTACAGTTCTATAACCTGGGCTGAGCAAGGCCTTGGGTTGTGTGTGGAAGGGCTGCCCAGATTTCTGAAGAAAGTTTGACATAAACTGTATGGAAAAAGTTGTGATCTTGGAAATACACACCAGACTGACTACACCAAATCAACTAACTATACTGCCATTACTTTACCTTCCAAAACTGCCTTTTGTTCATCATGAGTGCTAATGTGTAATACTAGGTTAATATCAGAATATGAGGCAAGTCATGAAGAAGTGCTATGGAAAGTGTACAGAACCACAGCACTGTCTTACCTGCCGATGAACGTGAAATAAGCTCTGAAAGGACACAAATTTGGACCAGGTAAAAGTAAAATGACTGAAGAACCTACATGCAGTATAACACTCTTCCTCTTCAACAACAGTGGTTTGGACATAGTGTGGAAATTAACCATATTTACAGTTTTACCTTAGATTATTTAAAACTGCCAAAACATAACCAATTCCAACTGATTACAGTACTCCATATTTTGTTTTAATCATGCTATTTTTAGAGGTTTTAATTCGGTTCTGGAGAGACTTTCAGAACTAGAGGAGTTTGATATAGCCTTCATTAAGACCTTAACCTGATTTAAGTTTTCTCGAAGTAACAAACACCTAGACAGGCAAATGGGGAAGTGAAGGAGTGTTGTGGTGATGTGGATGTGATTGAAAGTGTTAAGAGAAATACTCTGCGATGGTTTGGCCATGTGGAGAGGATGGAGAAAAACAGACTAGAGGAGTGTAAGTGAGTGAGTGAGGTAGTAGGGGAGACCAAGGATGAGGTGGAGGGATGGATTGGAGAGATATATGAAGGAGAAAGTAAGAGCTGGAGGGTGGACAGACAAATGACAGTGATGTGGAGGTGATTGGTTTGTGGTCAACCCTTATGGGATAAAGGCATTTGATGAACAGACAGTGAGTATAAACCAAAACTCACATCACTGTATGCAAGAGCTTAACTGGTCTCTGTATCTGGATCCCTCAGAAAGTTGTGTTTTTCCATGATGTATTTACTAAACTTTGAGAAGACACTTGGCTCCATAACTGTACATCGCAATACTGAGCATGACCACAATACATTCTGACTTAGTGGCTTTATGTTAGTAATATTTTGTCCATTTTACTCCTCCTTATCGTCATCATCACCCTTCACCATCATCCTTGTCATCATGCTCATCATCATCACCATCCTGACCTCGTTTTTCTAAACAGGACGGGGTGGGGTGGGATCCAGGAAGGGAGGAAGGAGAAAGCATGATATAGAACTAAATAAGAGCCTGCACAGTGAAATGGGCCACACTTTCATTTGCTCACTGTTCAGACCCCTGGAATCCTGACTTCACATTTTAGACATTTCAAGTTGGCCTAAAATTTCCTTGACCACTTTCCTGAGGACACCTGGTATATACAGTATTTTCTTTTTCCTATCTATCAACAAATTTATTCAGTCCAGGAGAGTTTGAAACAGAAATGATGGATAAACTGTAGTCTTCATTAATTCCTATTCAAAAAGGAATAAAATCATCTGGAAAGTGCAAGAATTAATTTTTAAAAATCTGTTCTACGTAATAAACACTGGTGCTTTGAGTGAAAAGATTAATGGTTTAAAATGTGGTTTTGAAAGTAAAACTGGCACCAAAAGTTATGTCACTCTCCAGCCTCCCTTTCCATGGACTTTGAAAATCAGTGTGGTGGACCCAGCCAACGATATTTATGACACTGAACTGAGGCCAAATGAAGTCATCAATATCGACTGCTGCAGATGCACAATGCTGATTTGCAAAGTCCATGGTGAGAAAAACAGAAGCAACAGGACTCTTCAAGCCATTTTTTTTTTCTTTCCTTTTTTCAGGCAAGGAAGAGGGAACCAAATGCCAAGAAGCATACAAAATTGTTCCCTGCAAGAAAACACAAAAACAAGATAACAGAGAGCCAAATTTAACATCCGCTCGGTATTAGGTAAAATTTCTGAGACACAACGATGCCACCAGTGATTTACAAAATTTCTGAGACAAATCATATACTGTAATGATATAGAAAAAACAAGTGAGAGTTATGTGTGGGTAAGAGAAACACTTCTTACCAAAAACTGTGTGTATTAAAAAGCTCAAAATCACAATTCAGTACAGTTCTACAATAAGATATGGGTGAACAAATTCCCTGGTTATGGTGAACAGAGAGAAAAAAAAAATGTAAGAAAAAAAAATGTGAAAGCTGTTTGTCGAACCACTTAACCCCGTAATCTCATAACGTTTTTTTTTTTTTTAAATGCTTGCTACAGGTCCTGGAGAGGGGTGCCTTCATGTGGTGGCACCAATGTGACTGGATGGAGGAGCTGTCTGGTTACACAAACGTCCTCCAATTCCCTCCTTCTCGCCCCAAAAGAGGATGGTGGCAGTCAAATGGGTTGCCTACCTTCCACAGTTCACCATCCTCCTTTAAGGGATAAGGAGGGGATTGAGGGACATTTGTATTATTGGGCAGTTCCATGGTCTAGTCATATCAGTGTTACCACTTGAAGGCATCCCTCTAGTAGAAAAAAAAAAAAAAAAAAAGGCTGAAGAGGTCAAAGATAAAGTCTAGGCAGAAGAACATTACCAATAAAAAACAACACAAAACAGGCCAAGTCCTTCACACATTAGTAAATTACTGCACATAAAAAAATATATGTATACGAAACCAACACAGATCATCAAGTCATTAACCTCGGAAGTTAACTTTGATTCCCCATGTTTTTTTTATATATACAGGTCTTCAAATTATATACAGCAAATTGGCCCTTGACATGAAAGTGATGGAGTTACTTACTACATGCTCTCAAACTACCTTAAAACCACAAACAGTACTAAAATTTATCCACTTCTTCCCTCTTAAATGAAGGGACTTTCTCCCTGTGATTATTAAACTGCAGTATCATATCAATCACTATTTTCTTGCACACTTACCTAATAGCTCACACAGAACACCCAATCATCATGGTATCTTGACTCCCTCTCAGTGCAATACATATGGAAGGAATAGCTCTTTTTTCGTCCTTCTTTTGAAACATTAAAGCAGTTATGGGAGGAGGAAATAGAGTTTCAAGCACATGAAACAAATACCATCTTTTCTTACACACACATACCCACAAGAACCTGGTAATTTCTGACTGATGGATTATTGCTGGGAGAAAGGAGGAGTGGTTGGTATGGTGACTGTGATGGCTGTTCAAAGACCCAGTTTAGCAGGTGCTTTACGAATATTAGTGTGCAGTTGTGGAAGAGCTTGCTTGGATGTGTATCTGCGTACTTCTTTGGATGGCTTTAAGCACTGTACTGTATAAAGCATGTAGCAAAACAGCAGGGGACAGGGTGACGTGGAGGCGGTTTGTTTGTGGCTACCCCTTATGGGATTAAGGTGTCTGGCAATAGACAGATAGATAAATATTCATGCATTTCTCTTTGGTTTTCAGCTTTGTTTCTGCCAGGTGTTACTTTTTTGTCATCCTCTCTTTTCCATTTTTTCTTTGCTGTTGGTGTTACTGTTGATCTGCTGTGTCTCTCCTACACTACTGTATTCTGGCAGTGGGTGTAGTGTCTAATAACAAACTATGAACAATAAAACTCCTCTCCAGATATCCTCACTGTAACTCATCAGCCAGAAATAATCAGTGTTTGGGTGTGTGAACTAAGATGGCATCTCTGTTCCATGTGCTTGCATCTGTACATCATCCTTCTGTAACTTCTTCCTTCTGTCCTATGCAAGACTTAAAACACCATAGCAGTGTTTTATCTGCTGGATTTATAAATCTGAACACAGCTCCATGCTTAGAAATTCAACAAAAATTTACTAGGGTGCATGGACAAAATAACACAGACAACAGACTGGATGCAAACAAATGGAGCAGTAGTAGCAGTGGAAGTAGTAGTAACAGCTGCCACCCCGGGCCCATCTGAATGAACCCAGCAGACTATAAGGTGATGTCCCTCTCCTCCATCCCACCATTCTCCTTTTGGAGGGATAAGGAGGGAGTTGGGAGACGTTTGTATATCTGGGCAGCTCCACCACCCAGTTATTAGAGTGTCACCACATGAAGGCACCCCTCACCCACACCACAATTGAGGTAAATATACACATTAATGAAACAGACCCCATAACACAGCTATAACCACTTTTACTCTAACTTTGCCTTGATTTTCATCCTTTTGCAGCTTATTTCACAAGGGTCACTGGCAGAACAGATGATACCACAACTCTGCTTCCTTTTCATAACACTTCTTCCTGACTAGCACCATATACTGGGTAGTAGTAGTGTTAATCTACTGCTACAACTTTGCATTCAAGATGGAAAGATGCCAACTTCAGGCCAGCTTAAAGTAAAAAGAATATACCAACTGCAACACACCAGAAGCCAAACAAATGACCTGGAAAATAGAACCATCACATATTTATATTCCTCAGTCTCATGACATTATTTTTTTTATTCTTTATGCATCCAAACAATTCTATTCGGCTCAAGGGATGCCATTTTACAGTGAAAGGATTATTGAAAGTTATATCTGACCTCTCCAGTTCGAAAAAATCTCTCCAAACTTTAAACAAAATCATCTGTTGATATAGAATACATTTTCCCAGCCTGAAGGAGTTAAATACCATAGTTTTGGGTACACAAAGCAATATCATCATCATCATAGTCATCGGTTCCCACTTCAGGATGCACTGAGAGAAAGAGAGAGAATAAAGGCATATCAATAAAAAATTCAAGATATTACTGGGCTCCGCCTATGTCTTGAGGTTAGCCAGCATTTTACACGACCAGACAAGAGCACTACACATTCTGTAAACTATTTGTTATTAGTTTATTTCTGTATTCCTCTCTGCAATAAATGAGTATGAATCATTTAAACTATTTTTCCTTCAATATTTATTTCAGTAACAATAAACCTCTGAGTAGACTGCCTGGGTTTTTTGTAAACTGGTATTGGTAAACTGAGAGAGGGGGATGTGAGCTGGGAGGAGGGCAACAACAAGCCAAGCATACTTCAAAGAGTAAATCTCTCTTCCAATGCCTATACCAGACAACTCAGACTGACTCCAAAATTTGATAACTCTTCCTTGACCCATGACCCACATATCCACCGAGTTTCGTTGAAATCCATCGCTAACTTTCTGAGAGATCTTGTGGACAAACACACAAACAAGGATGAATACATAACCTCCAAAAGTGGAGGTAGTGATCTCAGTGTTATAAATACTCCCAGCAAGACTGTTTCTGCATCATAGTTCATCAACTTTAACCAGGCAGAGATTTTTGTCCTTTTCCTGCTTATTTCTCATAGCTCAGTGTCAGAATAAGACAATACTACAACTCAATATATTTATCAGAAAACTTCATGACTAGCACCATATTTTACGACTAATCTCGTTACAGGTCAGCTTCCCAGACAGGAAGATGACAATTTTATGCCTAGTTAAAGTGAACAGAGTAGAGGTAAAAACAATATGCAAGACTTGTTGTGACAGACAATTTATAAGGCTTAAAGTACTGTTACATCTGCTGACTAAGCCTGTATGTTTTTGAAATTGTAAAGTGTGTTGAACACTAATTAATACCTTCTAGAAGAACAAGGGCTTCTGAGAAACAAGATCAGATTATTATTATTATTGTTATTTTTATTATAAACTTCCATCCATTATCCATTTCTGTGTTGCCATATTATGAGCATAAAGTCCCAGGACTTGGCTATCCAGGGCAAAAAATTAAAACAGGAATGGTCATTCCAGTGTCATAATGTGAGTAATAAGCCTCAACCACCTCTCAGATATCAACTACCATCTGAAGTTACCAAATGTCCAGTTGTTGGCTATATGGTTATCTATCTATCTATCTATAGCCTGATGCCATATTCCCATAAGGAGAGGCCATTTAACTCTGCATTAGTTGTTTTATGGGGAGGGGCACTAACCCTCTGCCAACCCACTTCCTGTCAGATTGGGAACACACATAAGTTGGTTATATGGTTACCACCCAGTGTTGCAAATGGTTTCCTGGTATGGCTGGACAAACACTAAAATCCTTCTATCACAATTCCTAGCACGTTTCATCATACAAGCACTGCAATATGGAGCAAAAGAAATTAATGCTAAAATTCTATTCAGAATTTGTTAGTGTTATCAGAAGATGAAAAACATACCTTACGGAAAGCGCTCTCATCCTACAAGGGTTTAAGGGATAGACCACAGATGCTTCCAGAAATTACTTAGTGAACAGAAACACCATAAGGCGGTGGTGGTGGTGGTAGTTGTAGTTGTGGCTGTAGCAGCAGCAGTAGTAACAGATGTAGTACTAGTGTAGTAACAGTAGAAGTAGTAGTAGCAGATGTAGTGGTAACAGTAGCAGTAGCAGTAGCTGTAACCTCAGGCTCATCTGAATGTGAACAGCTTGGTGGACTGCAGGCCACAGTTGCTCTTTATCCACAGTCGACCATCATCCTTTTGAGGAATAGAGAGGGAAGTGAGGGATGCTGAATAACTAGACAGTGGAGCCACCCAGTTATGTCAGTGCCATTGCAAAAAGGCATCCCTCTCCTGCAAGAATAAAATATAAAGTACATAATTGGACAGAAGGGTTAACAAGCCACAAGGAAAACCCAAACAAAACCATTATGACAAAACAAAACAACAATGCTACTTACATATCTATATTTTGCACAACCATAAAAAATTTCACGAAAACGCTCCACCATTTCCAACAACCGGTACAGTACTGCGTTCCTTCATTTACCAGCAACACAGACTTCCTTCTTAGTCTGATGATTCAAACTGGCTACTTTTATGTACATATTACCCAACAAATCTAATAAATAAATCTGGCAGTTCAAACAATGTGTCTCAGGGCAACATTAATCCTTTAAATCCAGTGATGTAATATTTAGCTTACCAGGTATTTTTGCTTCACCAAATGATTTTATTTATCTTCAGAAAAGGCTCTCATACTGAAGAGGTTACTAAAGGCTATATATTCATCCCCCCAGCTTTAAAACTCCTTCTTAAACTGAAGGAAAGCATCAGTAAGTACCAAGAATAAAATATAAAGACATCACATCAAATGAGTTAAGTGTCTGCAACCTCAGCTCAAACTTCAACTCTTCCTGAAATCATTAAACTCCACTGCGTTCAGTGATGTCTTTCTCTGCTCTCACCTTCTGATTATTTGACTCAGCTTAGGACTGATATTTTGAACTGGAGGGGAACAATGCTCATCTACAGCCTTAATAAATCCTGTCATTATAAGAGCCCTTTCCTATGGCAAATAAAAATATTTCGTAACAGCAAGAACTTTTAAAACTGATACCACTCAATAACTGCATTCATCTGTAACTCCATTTATCATATACTGGGCAATAACATGAGGACACAGTAGCAGTAGTAGTAGTGGTAGTAGTAGCTGTAGCCCCAGGTTCATCTGCATTGTGAACCCAATGGACTGCAAGCTGCGGTTCTTTCTCCGGCAGTGCATTATCTTTTGGGGGGAGACAGGGAGGGAGATAAGGGACGTCTGCATAACCGGAAAGTCACCCCTCCCTCCCTCCATCATGTCAGTGCCAGCACAGGAAGGTATCCCGCTCCTGCACACACTACACACACACAATATTGTAAAACAGCTTCACAATGCAAACTCAAGGAAAGGCTAAAATATGAGGTAATGGGAATAAAAACTAATAACGATATCATACAAAAATACCCTAAAACCCTCTACACGTAAGTATGTGGAGTCTATATGCATTACGGTACAATGCATATATACAATACAGTATACATTATCTAATATATAAATTATAACTAAAATGCCATGACAGTCTGCCATGGGTGGGAGGGGGTCAGGGAAGAGGAAGGAGCACCAAAAAAAAAAAAAAAAAAAAAGAAGAAGAAAGAAAGAAAGAAAGAAAGAAAGAAACACAGAACACAAAAACAGGGGAAAACGTAGGCATATACAGAGCAAAGAAGAAGCAAAGTCAAACCATATATAAAATGGCAAGAAAGAACCACAACAATTGCAGAAAATATGGAAATATAAAACAGTAAGCACACACACACATACACACAGGAAAACAGAGTGAACTGGATTACCAAACAGCGAAGAATGATGCCATAAACGTAAAGATAAAATGCTACCATGGAAGGAAATATTTTGGCTACCAAATGAGAAATAACAGAATAATGCCTGGTGATGGGATGAAAATGGAGAGTAAACAAGAATGAAAAATACCGAGATGTTAGGCCAATCATAGGAGGGTGATGCTGAGAAACATGAATTACGGTAAAAACTTTATTACTGGCTGGTTTTGTGAATAAGCTTTACATTATAACTTAGAGATCATTGACCATGCTATAGCTACTCCACGCTAGCCAACTTTGTCATACAGCCGTACCCTCTCAACCATTATCCAAGACTAAGAGGAGGTCAGGGTGAAATTTGTAAATAAATATGAAGACACAAGGTACTGGGTGAAATATGAAGACACAAGGTACTGGGTGACAAAGAATACCATTTTATCAGTAGGAAGACATTTATGACATCTGGGTGCAGTGAGTGAGAGGGATGAACGCTTACAATTGTGAGGGGCTGACCAAAAACGACATGGGACAAGGTGATACAGTGTGCTCTCAGGGATTAGGGGCTGAATACAGAGGCTACCAGAGATTTAGCAGTGTGGAGACTGAAGAGCCCCCATTTGGTGACAACGGTTGATGCATACAAGCATGCTGGAGCCTTTATAAAAGGAACAAAATTAAAATAAACGAATTACAGGTGACTGCTAGAAAGTGACCATCTGCATACAACTTGGCTGGTGTGAAGAATAAAGTGAAGGTCCTATCAGATGATGACAGTTCTCCATGTGCCATAATCTTGGGCCATTTCATAATCCAGTCCTCTAGCTTGGAGGCTGCCACATGGAACCCCACCCCACAATTTCCATGGTGTACCTCAGGGTGCTCATTCCTCCACATTTACACCTGCAGCCCTCCCCTGTCATTTGCCTTCCCTATTTCACTGTATCCAAACCACCTCAACCTTATGATCTGCATCACTTCTTTCTTAAGCCAAATCTCTCTTGCAGTACAATATTCTCAGTTTTGTCATTAAATGAGACTGTATCTACTACTCCGTGCATTCCAGTCCACATGTCCTCTCCTCTTACTGGTCAAGTATCACTGTTATATGCATCACTGGTAACATCAGTCAGGAGCAAAGCTTTGTCCCTTACTCATGTTTCTGTACATCAGCCTACAGTGAAGAATATCACCGAAGAAGAAAGATAAGATCGGACACATTTGCAATCAGTTTACACCCTCTCTTCCCTGCCAAACCAAACACACATAAATCTGTTGACTCGTATGATGCACTTACAGGTGTAAAACAGGATTTTATTGGTTTAAATCTGCTATCTCCAGACAGTTTTACTCAGATTAGGATAGATTTTTCAGACTAGAGGGATTAAATACAGCCATCACAATCCCTTCAAATACCAAATATGTCTCCTAATTTGAAAAAAAAATTGTGTGGTGGTAATAAGTGAATGTCAAAAAATTACTGATATTTGTAATCTCACATGCCCTCCGCAGCAGTCTCAGAAATCATCATCAGCAAAATTCTAGCTCTCAAGGCTGGACTCTTTACAGGCCTTGGAGATTTCTTTGCACCTCTTCCATACTGGTTTAATTTTGACTGTGGCAGGTTAATTTTTTCCTTTCCTCTCTGTTGGAAACTCTGCCAAAATCAATGAAAATGAAGGATAAGTCTGTGTTACTATTAAGGATGAATATTAATGACTTCACTTTAGCCTCACACATACAATGACATCCTTTCTCACTTTAATCTTGCTAATTCCTTATATTATTCAGTATTTTGCTCTAATCGGGTGGGGGCTGTAAGGGTTTCCACTTGATGCGTGGTTGGGGTTTACTGCTAACATAATGCAGTTCAGAGGCAAGTAAGGCTAGTCACCCTTGCCTTAAAGGTCACGACTGAGTAGCCCAGCCCCTGGGTCATACGCTTCTGTTTACATGGGGTAATAGGGGACTGGATGATGGATGGACCAGGAAGTCATATACAATGCTGGGTGGTCACCACATAACCAATCCATACGTGTTCTCTACGTGTCAGCAAGTGGGTTGGCAGAGGGTTAGTGTCCCTCCCCATAAAACATATAACTCAAAGACAAACGGCCACCCCTTAGGGGATTATGGCATCTAGCTAAAGATAGGTAGATACACAGATGATAGATGGATGGAGGAGAAACTTTTCAAACTACAAGAGTTACATATAACCTTCACCTGCCACCTCAGTACTGGATAACAACTCTTTCCTGAGTTGAACATTCACCAAAGTTTAGAGATGGCAACAGCATAATAGAAGAAATGTCCTTGGGCTGAGATGGTTAACCCCAAAATTTAGAAGATGGAGAGTGTTAGGCAGAGTAGATAATCAAACTTACAAAAACTACAAACTTTATTCTCAAACATTCAATCTGACAAATACACTTGTGTAGGTACATAATATATAAAAAGAAAGAAGAATGGAAAAAACAAACACTACTACTACTACCTTTCCACACACCAACTGGCAAACACCCTTATCCCAAACATATGGAGTTGCATTCTTGGATACTTTGGAAGGTTCTACTACTCCTCTACTAGTTGATTTCTGCACGTTATCTTAATTTTCCCTCAGAGCAGCAGTTACAATTCCATGCTCATCTGAACGTGAGGCTGCTCTTCCTCTGTAATCCATCCTCCTGTCAGCGGATAGAGAGGGGACTGAAGGACGTTTCTATAACCATGCAGCTACATATCATGGTCACGCTGATGCCACCACGTGAAGGCGTCCCTCTCCTTCACCGACCTTTTCTTGCATTTTATTTAAGCAAACTTTTTCAATATCAAAAAGGCAACCACCAGACAATTTGCTTCAACTTAGTAAGGACCCAGAGCTGGGGTTTATTAAGGCTATATTTAACCCATCTAGTCCAAAGTTTTCCTCCATGCCAAATAAAACTGCCTGGACAGAACAGAGAGGAAAAAAGTCCACTCTGTAAAGGGGCTATGGTGTGGTATGAAAAACAGCTATACTGATGAGTTGCTAAAATGCCACCTAAGCCCAAAAGAATTCATCCCTCTGCTATGACATCTCATTTAATCTCTAGGTCACCCTCACAGACAAAGGAAGCTTCCTGGCAAAGCTTCCTAAGTGGTTTATTTTGCACCTCAGTAATGCATGAAAAAGTATCCAGCCCATTTAACTGGAAATACTCTTGATTGGTCCGTCTTTCATACTTTCCCCGATTTCTGGACCCTACCTCACCCCATACTTAACAAATTCAACACACAGATATTGGGTAAATTTTGACTATCTATTTATCTATAGCCAGACGACTTAATACTGTAAGAGGTAACCATAAACAAACCCCCCTCCATGTTGCATTGTCCCCTCCCATTATGCTGCCCTCCCCCAACTCACACACCCTCCTCATATACCTCTTTGCTCCATCCCTCCAGTTCATCCTTAGTCTCCCCTTCCCTCTCCCCCCTTCCATTGCACTCACACACATTCCCTTTGTTAGTCTCTCAATCCCCATCCTTTCCACATGGCCAAACCACCTCAACGTATCTTTCTATCTGTTGACAATTTATTCAGCTTAAGGGAGACTTTCTGAACAGTAAAGGTTAGATGCAGCCTTAATCATGCCCTCCAATACAAGACACAAGTCCACAGTTGAATATAAGTCTGGTAGCAGCAGAAAATGACTACAATGGACATCACCTGGACTGAAGGGGTTAATGGTGTGTAAGGAAAAAAGTGATGATGATGATAAACAACACCTTCAGAATTTTCTTTTACGTTAATTTGCACCTTTTCATATGTACCAATGTCTCATCCACATCGTTGGAAAATGAAATACTGATATGGGGCTGCTGTGTAATGACATTCCATCCATATTTCTGGGAAATGAAACACTGTTATGGGACTGCTATGTACTGACGTTTCACCCACATCGCTAGGAAATTAAACACTGACATGGGGTGGCTATGTACCGATATGTACGAATAAACTGGAAAGGAAGAGGTTGCTGAAGGAAGCCTCATAACCTAGAGATAACACAGTCCCTTAAGCCAACACAAAACTGAATCCAAGTGTGCATGCTCAAGAGAAATACCAGTTTGAAATGGTGTGCTCAGCTGATGCATATATACCATGAAGAAATACCAGACTGATAAGGGATGCTAAAATTGATGCATACTAGTCTGAAACTGATTGATACTATAAAGAAATACCAGTCTGAAATGGGATACTGAAACTGAGGAATACCAAAAAGAAAAACAGACCAAAAAGGGATACCGAAACCAATGTATACTATGAAGAATTACCAGTCTGAAATGGGACACTGAAACTCAAGTATACCACAAACACCAGTATGAAATGGGATACCAAAACTGAGGTATACCACAAAGAAATGCAGTCCAAAATGTGACACTGAAACCCATGTATACCCTGAAGAATTACCAGTTTGAAATAGGCTACTGAAACCAATTTACTGTATACCAGTACCATAAACCCATAATTCAGAATCCACACATAACAGTAATAGCCACTCACAGAAGTACAAGTTGTCCATGTACAAAATTATAATGTCCCTTGAATCCAATACATTTATATTTAAATCTCTTGTTACTTACTAATGATTAAATTGTGCCTGGGAGTTAGTTTTGGGGGTGAAGGTGTTAATGAAGGCTACATCTAACTCCTGTTTTAAAAAAAAGTCTCTCCTGAGCTGAATGAAATTGTCTTTTAAAAGGAGGAATCACTGAAAATATGTCATCCGTATGAAAAGGTTAATGGTATCATGCATCGATATAATTAAGGAAGATTATCGTAACCCCCATGGCATGCAGACCCTTTTAAAATTAATCTCTTCCTAGAACCACAACCTTATCCAGATTTGGTGAAAGGCTCCTCAGGTAACAAAAAGGGTTTGAAAATAAATCTCCGTTCACCTTCTTATTACGCTTATGGATACATCTCATAATGAAGGGGTTGACAGCAACATAAGATGGAATATGGTGATTCAGCTAACTAAAACATGCTACCTGACACAAATGAGAATGATGTTCACAGACAATACTGTACTTGCTGACAATCTTCACTCATATTGTACCATCCATCCATCCATCATCCAATCCTATGTCGCCCCAGAGAGGAGCTTAGGAGCCTGGGGCTGGGCAAATTGGCCCTGACATTTACTGTACACCCACAAAAATTACCAACTGATCTTTTTAGTCTGAGGTTGCCATTTACCTATGTCTTATTCTTGCTTCCTTCAGGGATGGCATTGAAATAAATTAAAAAGATATACTAAACATGTTACACGACACTTGGTACATCCCTCCACATGGCCATACGAAGCTGCCCATTTGGTTTGGGGCCTGGGCATTTTCTGAACTCTCCAAGGTTCTATGAGTTTCCTCTTATTTTGAAAAATAATAATAAAAATTTGGGGGAAGCTGAGGGGACACTATCCCTACCAGACAAGATTTTTAGCAACTAATAATACTGTACTGTATATAAACAAGAAGGCAATATCTTCAAAATATCAAATACAGTTAGGGCAATACCAAGCTGCAAGTTATACACCTGCCCAAAAAAAAAATCCAAATATTCCTAACATTATAAAAAGATATACTGTAACACATTTTCCATCTCTGAGGGTACAACTCCTATAATTTCGACCTACGACTCAAGTTTACGAAGATGACTTGGTGCTTAGGACTGATATTTATGATTCTGCCATAACTAAGACAAATTTTATGGATGATTTTTTAAGTATCAGCTGAGGACACGGCATTATCTCATGTTACTAAATCTCTCACTTACTGCATTTTCTCTTGTTTTAAATATTCCAATTACCATAATTCCAGACTATTTGCTACATCGAGATGAAAGTGAATCACAGGAGCCTGTGTTTTAATAGTCACCAAAAACTCTTTCATCCTCAATACAATTTTACTACTCTTGCCCAGCTCAAGCCAGACGATTTTATTCAGCCGAGTCAAAGAACCCTGAATGATAAGTATAGTGCCATTCCATAAGACATTTTAATTATGTTAAAATGTAATGGGTAGACATTCTATTCTCCCTGATGTAAAAAATGATTGTCCCATAACTACTTCAATCCTGGTGATGTCCATTATATAATCTTCCTGTTACCAGATAATTTTAATAAAGTTCAGAAAGGTCTCTCACAGAGAAAGAATTTATTAAGTATAAATCTAACCCCTCCATTTAAGGCTACCCTTGACAGAATAAAATCATCAGGTAATGGTAGACATGTTATGTGCTGGAGGTGGGGCTAAAGCTAGCTCTGTGGCTGGAATGAGGAGTGGTTGGAAGTTCAGTGAACTGTTGCCTCTCCTGACACTGAGAGGGCTCTCCCTCAGTGCTAAGGGATCTTTGTATCCGGCATATATTAGGAGTGTAAAGTTGTATGACAGTGAGACCTGGGAAGTAAAGGAAGAGGATATTCGCAGGCTCAAACATATGGAAGTGACAATGATTAGGTTGATGAGTGGTGTGTTGTTGAATGTGAACTCAAGGGGGTGGGGGGCTAGGTTTACAATGGACAAGTTGAAAGGAAGGATGGGACTGGAGTGTATTCGTGTTGTGATGAGGAGGGGCAGGCTGAGGTGGTGTGGACATGTGGAGAGGATGGGGGATGACAACTGGGTGCAGAAAATGAGAAGTGTGAATGCTGGGAGTAGGGCTGAAAGTGGAAGACCAAAAAGAGACCTGGGATGAGGTCATAGAGTGTAATCTCTGAGACAGGGGATTGAATCGGGAGGCTGCCAGAGATCAAGCAAAATGGAGAGCCGCCATTAGGTGACAACGGTCGATGCACGCATGTTGGAGCCTTTATATACGAAATGAAGCAAATGGCTCAATGAAAAAGACATCCCTGGGCTCAAAGTGTTAAACATCCCTTACTAACCCCTTCAGTATGGTAGTGTCCTTTCTGTTGTAACCATACTACCATCAGATTAATATATTCATGTTAAGAATATAATTAAAAAAAAATCAAGATAGCATACTAACTGAGACCACTGCCACATTCACATTAAGATCACCCTCCAACAGAGAAGGGGTTAAAGACAGTTGTATCTAACCTTCCAAGTTATAAAAATCTCTCTTCAGCTGAATAAAACTATCTTGAGGAAGCAAAGGCAGAAAATATAGCCAGGAAACCATTTACAAAACTGGGTGGTAACCATATAACCAACCCATACATGTTTCCTGTGTGTCAACAGGTGGGTTGGCAGAGGGTTAGTGCCTCTCACTGTAAAATAGCTAACTCAAACGACCGCACCTTACGAGATTGTGGGTGTCTGGCTATAGTACTGTAGATAGAAAGATCCCGTTGATAGACTAAAGGGTTATAATTACTCTTGCTGTCTCCAGATGATTTTATTCAGAAAGATTTTATTTTTATACTGCATGGTAAAGCTGAAGGCTACATTAACTTCTTCAACACAAGATGTCATCATCATCACCAATGTAATCATCACTATCGTTGTCGTCATCATCCAATTCCAGTTTGCTCCATATAAACAGGAGCATAGGGGCCCTGGGCTAGGCTACACAGTCCTGGCCAGCATTTAAGGCAGGGGTGACCAGTCTCACTTACCTGAGAGGCATTAGGTGAGTAAGTAACCACAACCGCCACTCAGATGGAAACCCCTACATGCTCCAAAAATTAAAATTATCTGGAAGTAGAAATAATTAACTAAACCAATACATGAACAAAGTCAACAGATTTATAACACCATACTTCTTTACACACACACACATACAAAACCATACCTACATACATCCTTACATAAAACAGAACTCATGTAACACAGTTCCAAAGAACAGGAAACACCAGAAAATCAATCATCAAGCAACACTCTGTGATGTCAGTTTAGGTGTGGCTTTTTCTCCACATGATTACGGGGCATACGGTCATGGATTTACGAAGGTCTCTCTCCCATCCTCCTTAGCAAGTTTGTATCCTTATTACACATAAATATTATCAGGTATGTTATCTATTTTGTGTCTTTTTATTTGTGATACAGTTTCCACAAAGAGCATATATATATAAAGCTATTAATAAATTGGATGACAGTTTCCGGTTAATTCTTGCTTCTACCCAACAATTTTATTTCCTTCAGACAGCCCCCTGGTTATGAAGGGGTTAGTGAAGGTTTATGCTAAGCTGAAAAACAATAATCAGGGGAAAGAAAGAATGGCATAAAAAATACATACGAGTATCCAGGCTGAAGAAATGAAGGTTATATGTAGAAATAAATTAGGAAGAGATGGCAGTGAGCTTTGCAAATCCATGACAACACAGCCCTAAGAAAGGATTGTCATGAGGTCACTAAATCATAACCTGCAGTGGACAGACAGTGGGGAGGGAAAAAAAAATAAATAAAACTGTACGATGAGGTAAATCTAAAGCTAACTTCCTGATTATCGCAGCAGCCCTGACTCACACAGATAAACAATGGAACAGTGGAAACCCTTAGTAGCGGCCTTGTGCTCCCTTGGGCTTTACTACTTCAATCACATTACGCCTTCATTTATTTCTGATACCTTACAATCATTTTTATAAGTCCTCTTTTAATTCAATCTCGGTAACTTACGATCCTTTTCATTCAGACAAAAGGAATTCCTTTGTGATGGGGTTAATGAAGGCTATACAGTATCTAACCCCCCCTGCTCAAAATCTCTCCCCTTAAACTTAATAAAACTATCTGGAGATAGCAAGGATGAAATAAGAAGTATGTCAATACATGAAGCAGGTGTGAGGCTCGAGACGTATCTTCCTCAGCAGTTTACATTGCATATTACACCTCCTTTGGTGACATGGACACACACTGGTATTTTATTGAGGCAAAATCAAGACTAGTTTTTATTATATGAGGAATCTTGAATTTGGCTCTCTCTCGTATCTTGTTTTTGTTTTTCTTGGAGGGAACAATTTGTGGGCTCCTGGCCTTTGGTTCCTTCTTCCTTGAATCAAAAAAAGCAAACAAAAAAATTATAGGCTTAACTTGGAGAGCTTAAAACTTTCTGACTGGTATTCCACTGATGTGAACAAAAAAGTCTCATCGCAAAGTCAATCACAGTGTGTCCTTAGAAACTGAAAGACTTAATATTTTCTTACATCACCCACAGCTTTGGAAACTGACACAGGCTAAGTCTGCATAAAGAACATACAGTACAAGGGAATATTAAATGTGCCCAAAACATGAGCAAACAGGTACAACTGATACACAAGGAAGCCTCCAAAGCCCAAGAGAACACAGCCCACAGACACCCGCCAACTTTGTCACTCTGAAAGATGAATACAGTACCTGCATAACAAAAGGTTAGGTGAGTCAAAAAGAGTGACTCCCACACACATGCACAGGAAGTCCTCGTAAAACTGAGATGTGTTACAAAATAACTCAAAATTTATCCGAGAAACTGATATGCTGATTCGTAGGAAAATGCCAATCAGCTTATTAACACTTTGGCCAGGCCCACGCACACACTCTGCTACACCCCAAGGTCGGCCGGGGATTGCAAGGCAGCACGCAGTTACTTGCAAATGTTTATACAGTACTCTTTTCTTATTTCTGACCATATTTTTTGTGCTACAATATTTATTTTAGGATCAAATTGTTTGCAATTACTTTTTCTATAAGGATATATGCATATACATGAGGCTGAATAGCATACCTGCATTACTAGTGCTATAAAAGAATGTACAATACAATGATGTGAAAAACGTAGGCAGTTTGCGCAAATGTTTATACGCTTTCTTTATTTTTGATGTTATTTTTTGTGCTATTTTATTCATTCTGGTTTCTCTTTGTTTGCAAATGTTTGTTCTACAATAATATACGAATAAAATAATGAGCAAATGACCAATATCACTATTACTAACACCATAAATGCTTTACTTTGATGACATGAATAATGTCATTAGCCGGGTTACATGAGTTTTCCAGATGACAAATAATGTCATCAGCTTGCCAAAGTGTTGAGTAGTGACAGAATTTTACCCCATTCAAAATGGGTGATGTTACTGCTTAACCATGGTCTGTCTGGGCAAGCAGACCCATCAAACATAGGTATGCAATTGCTTCTGTGGGGCAGTCCTAAAGGTACAGTACAGTAAATACCAATACAGTGCACAGTGCACAGGGGTCCAGAACCCCCTTGTGGTAGACAGCACTTCCCCAGGGTCAAACCTGGATCCTTTTCAATGTCAAAGTGCAGGAAAATAAGAGAAGATTTGGCTTCTGGATGAATGCCACAGCTACTCCATCCAGGGTGCACAGCATCACAACCAAGTGTAGGCCCCTCATTTACCGATTTATATAATTTACTTTTGTTGCCTCTACACTGTTGTATTCAGCTTTAGGAGACCTCTTGTTGTGAAGGGGTAAATGAAGGTTATCTCTAACACTTCTACCTCAAAAAGCCAGATAAAATTATTAGAAAGTTGCATTAAAAAAAAAGAAAAAAAAGAAAAAAAAAGAAAAAAACACTGGATTCATGGGTTAAGCAACACATGCACATTATTCCGGACTTCGAAACAACTTCATATGGAATCATCATCAAATTTCATTGATGGCAGGGTGCTAATTCATAAGCAACCAAACAAACAACTTTAACACAGACAAACTGTACAAACAAAGTGACAAAGTTGGCCAGTCCCTCAAATTACAGCTACATAGTAAACAAAATAAGAATTCCTCCACACTAAAGCCTTCATCAGACATATTCTGATACAATTATTTCTGACTGTGTGGGTTGGGATAAAAGTTGGAAGATGAACACCCAACTTCAGACATGGCCAGATAAATGAAGGTGGTAGCAGTAGTAGTAGCTGTTCCCTTGGCAGTCTGGCCGAACAGCCCCGAGTCCCTAAGGAAGGCCACGGCAGAGACTGGGCTTTCCCACAGAGCTCTCAAGGAGTGTATGTTGTGTTGTTGGCATAGGTGATTGTGTGCAATGCAGTCTTCCATGATATGCTTAATAGTATGGGGTGCTGTGTTACATCCTGGACAGGCATCAGCGACAGAGTCATCCAGCCTCTTCTGATAACTCAAGAGGGCTGGATGATGCCCACATCTCAGCCTGCCCAGGTGGACCCTGTCCTCACAGGGGAGATAGGATTCAGAAGGATGGATATTAGGAGGCCGTGCATGCAGCTGTGGTTGTTGTCGTTGCTTTCTTCTTCTTCTTGCCCAAGGATCATTTGGATATGGACCCAGTCGGGTGCAAGAAACCAGTCACTTCAGAAGGGCACTTTCAGAGAACTTTTGTTAAGGTTAGGTTAAAGGATTGTCTGTGCTGTGGAAGTGTGGTGTATGAGGAATGTGTGCTGGGGTAAGAAAGGAGCTGCATTACTGTATAGTGAAGGCAAGGTGGACTGTGAGACAGTTTGTCCAGCACATGGCTAGTAAAATGAGGTGTTCTTTCGATTTTCAGTCAGACCTATTCAACTGGACAAATCTGCATCAAAATATGTCCACTTTTTGCCAGTGTGGAGAAGCCTAAAGAGAAAACGAAGAGGCACTAAACTGTAAACAGGTACAACATGGAGTCATTGAGTTTAAAGTAAGAAGTGGCAATCTTGAGGGTCGAATATGTCACACAGTAAATAGTACAGACCTACAACTCAGAAGTTTTACATAATATTAAACAGTCAAATACAAATGCAAACTGTTTTACTGGTGGTCGCTAAAGTTAAAGGAAGTGAAGTCTAAATATCACAAAGACGAAAGCATGTGAGGTTAAATGGCAACATAAAGAGCTAAGGTTCTCACCCTTCAGCAGTTAACCCCTTCAGTGCAATATCTTGTTAATCTACTTCTCACTACTACCAATGATTGTTTTTTCACCTCTGGAGAACCCCTAAGTAGTGAAGGGGTTAATGATGGCTGTACTGAACTCTTCCAGTCAGAAATGCCCCCTCTAAGCTGAAGAAATCATCTGGAGACAGTAACAATAAAACAGAAATGGTGTACTGAAGCTGAAGGAGTTAAAGTCGTGAAGGGTGCAGGAAAGGGAGGGTGGGTTAAAGGGGTTTTGGTTGGGGAGGAAGATGGGGAAGGTAAAGGAAACCCTACAATATACAATATCATAATAAAATAAGATGTTTGCCATAAATTCTAAAAGTGTATCACATTCAACCATCCCGTCATGAAATACACTATGCCAGAACTTGACAGCGCTGGCAACAATCATGCGCTCAAAGTCCCCTTGGTGGCAGCAATGAAATATATAAATCCACAGACAGCAGTCCTCCTCTGCACCATACCTGAGTTTGTGGGGTGAGTGAATGCAGCAACCCACAGAGTTCTTGGGCAGCAAATTGTAGGACAGACACCGCTGGAAATGTCTCTCAGCTTGGGCTCCCATTGGGGGCGATGCATCCTGACCCTCTGGCAAGACACTTCCAACTATTTACAAGCACGACTCAGTCATCGTGGGGTGTAGAGCCGAGATGGTCGTTAATTGTGCTACTTTCTCCTGTTTCTGCTACTTTTTTCCATTTCTCCAACCTCCTGTCTGCGGCTCACTCAACTTGGCTCCACCAAAACATACATCAACAGTCAGCCCTCACTCTAAGCTGCACATGTGTTCCAAATATATATATATATATCTATATATATATATATTTTTTTTAATTCTGGTACAACTGCTACTACAAACTGATGGAAACTGACAAATCAAATTTATATGTACCAATGGAACTTTGACAGGAAATTTTTCTGTAACTTACCATACATTTCATAAAATTATAATAATAAATGATGAACAAGACAAAGGAAATGCATGTTACAATGAGAACTGACTGTACTGTATCTAGACCTGTTATATAGGCAACCACCATACTCTTCGTACAAATACACCCGTTTTGTTAAGAGTTTTGGCTGGGGTAACACTTTTTTTGCTTTTTGCACTTTTCACAACCCACTCCATATTTTTTTTTTTTTTACATGCATTAAATATGGCATAGTTTAGTACACTGTTCCTCTGTCAACGTGCACTCTTTGATCATCATCGCTATTGCCATCTTCCATTCTTGTTCCTTATTGCACTACTGCCAAAATCATACAGGGCCATTTTGTTTAGGTAATCTCCAATTAACACATGGGCAGCTCTAGTTACTACTTTGGCAGAATTATCAACAACCTTTTTTATACTTGAAAGTCTTTACAATGTCAACGCAACACAAAATCCAAGACTGCGTAAGATATGGAAGATATGTAGATGGTTTAAAATAGTAGGACACACTGTATAAAATTATATATATCTATATATTGTAACAGGAAGCTTAGCAATTTGCATATGTGCCTCAATTTCCGCAGCAGATATACACACATACAATGGTTAGCTGTCTGAGAGGCTAACATAATTCCACTCCTCGTCAACTCTCCGCCAACACTATGTCTATGAGCAGGTGTGGCTATTTTTATGATACAACCGTAGTTCTAGTCTTACACGATTAATGCGCTTAAGCTGAATACCCCTCTCTCTTCGGGAGTGTCTGCAGCACAGATGTCTTCTTTTGTCGTAACATTATAGTTTTACCTCTAGTAAGTGGGAAATCTTGGCCATGCAGAATATCTGGCAGCCACATCCTGTCTGCCAGCTATAGGAACCTTTTATCTGGGCCAGGCTGGGGCAGGGTATGGATACTGAGACGAAGAGTTGGCAAGGTGAAGGACAAGGCTAGGTGGGTCAAGGACAAGGTTGGGAAGATCAAAACTGGGGTAGGGGAGGTGAAAGGTGGTATGGAAAATCAAGAAAGGAAAGGAAAGGTCAAGAATGGTAGGGAAAAAAATATAGGTGAAAGCAAGGACAGGGAAAAGGAAGGTCAAGGGTACAGATCAATGAAAAGATATGGACAGGGCAGGGGAGGTCAAAGACAGGGTAAGGCAGAGTCAAGGAGGGGGCAGGGTGGTGTGGGCCTGGACAAGGGTAAGGTCGGCCCTCAAGATATTCCTGTCTTACTAGAGAAGTGGGTTCATGATGACGTAGCAGTGTAGTCCTTGGTGAGATGGGCCTCAATATCCACCCTACATATGGGGCAGCGTTTGTTGGTCGCCAGCCACTGATCCACACACTCTATATGGAACAGGTGCATGCACGGCAGCCGACGCACATCCTCGTCCTCCTCAAACTCGGACAGGCAGATGGTACACTTCTCTAGTCCATCCTCGCTTACGTCTGCTCGCTTCATCTGAAAATACAGTATCATCAGTCAAAACAAGCATGAACCTTTGTGGCTGCCCTGAAATCACCTCCATTCTGCCCAGTCTTTTGCTATTTGGCTGCCCTCCCTCCAACTCACACCCTCTTTTCTACTACATATTTCCACACCATCCTTCCATCTCATCTCATCCTCAGTCTACCCTTCCACCTCAGTCACGTATGTTACACTCTTTTAGTCAGTCTCTTATTGTGACTGAAATGCTTAGAAATAATCATGCAGTAACACTTCCACATAATGCCAACACTTCATTCATTCATTCATCACCCAACATTTAACCCAGACTAAAGCCAATTAGGGTAACTTCCATCATACAGGACCAGCTCTCTCCAACTTGTATGGGTCAAGGTGGAATAAATAAAGAAAACTGTGCTTGAGACACACCTTCTTGTACTTGTGAGGGAAGGTGTTGCGCTCAATGGTGTTTTGTGTGGCGCCGCGCGTCACCACAGGCAGACGCCGATGATCCACCACCCTCATGTAGTCCTCCAGCCGTGGGAATGCCGACCCTCGCTGGAACAGTGGCAACTGCGGAACAAATATTACTGATCAGGAACGGATGATGGCAGTAACTGTAGTTATAACCTCACTCAAATGTGATTCCAAAGGACTGAAGGCTGAAGATGCCCTCCTGCAGTCCACCATCCTACTTTTGGGGGACAGAGAAGGAGCTGATGGACATTTGTATAACCAGCCAGGGGATGTACCCAGTCTTATCAGTGCCACCACAAGAAGGCGCCCCTCTCCAGCACCAGGAACCACAGATTAAAATGAAGAATGCTCAGATTTTCTCTTTTCTGTTAGAAGTGATATCTCCAGATAACTACACAGGTACCTGGACCGATATCTCCAGATAACTACGCACGTACTTGGACCACCATGACATGAGTTGGATGTAACTCAAGATTGGGTATAGTATTTATTTCTTTATAATGTAAATGGTTCAAGATATCCAAGAAAGTTTTTATATAAGTGATCATATAACACTTCATATAGAGGTATATATACTTATATGTCAATGAAGAGCTATTAGGCAGTACCCTACTTTCACAAAGATACTGATAATCCAACAGACTTAATAAATCTTAGGAAAGGAAAACTATTAAACAAAATACTGGTTACGATGTCAGTATTACTACAACGCCTACTCTGGAATTAATAAAAATGTGCTTTGATATACTATATATATTAAAAACATCAATGAAAAATACACATGGTTGTACCTAAGTAAACTGCCAATAACATCACCTGTGGTATATATGTGAGTCTGGGTGGTGGTGGCAGCTCTGGCGTGAGGGTGGGTGGTAGTGACAGGTCAAGGGGCAGCTGTGAACCGCCACCAATGTTGATGTGTAGACCTGTCCCCGGTATGGTGGCTGGTGCTACTGCTGGTACAGACATGTGGGCAGGGGGAACACCACCGCCATACATGTGCCCATACAGACCGCTGCCATCGCTGAAAACACATCACATATCAAAACACATATACAGTACCTACCCTTCAGGCAAATATCACTAACCCTTTTACCCTTTATGGATTCATTAAGTAATTTTGACAGCCCTGCAGGGGAGACTGCTTGCCTGTGGTTTAAGGGTCTGCTTGGCCAGACAAACTGGGGTTGATCAATAACCCAAACCACCATGTGGTGGCAATGATATAACCAGTTGGCTAAGCTGCTTAGTTACCATACACCAAAGTCCCTCAACTACCTCCCTATCCCCAAAAAGGAGGATGGTGGACTGTCAGAGGGACAATTGTAGCTTGTAGTCCAACCTAAGGCTATCATTACTACTACTACTACTACCCAGGCTACCACAGTAAGACTTTGCTCACCTGAGGCAAATTCTGGCAGTCAAAGGGCTGAAAACTATCTTAGTTAACTCATGGATCACCGACATCTTTAACAGCAGTACAATATTCTGTGCACTCAATGATAATGAAATTTATATTAGCTAACTCAATCAGTGATAATGAAATCTATACCAGCTAACTCAAGATCATGGTATTAACCCTAAAAATAAGATACCATCACACATAAAGGTTCATGAGAGTCTGTGTCAGAGTAGGTTAATTTGATCCCATCTCCTTCTAGATGATGAGTCTGTGTACATATGGTGCACAGTGCAGTAACACGATAACACACACGTGACCACCCACGGCAAAAGTTCATGTGCATCTGGTCACATGGCTAGAGACTCCTCATCCAAAGAGGGGAGGGGGTTGAATTAATTTACATTTGGGTATACCACCATAAATGTTCACAATTAACAGTAAAAGTATATTTTGTCTGTCTATTTATCTATCTACTGCTTGATGCCTGAATTCTGTAAGGGATGGCTAAAAACAGCTTACTTCCACTTCATGCTGTCCTCTGCCATTTGGCTGCCCTCCCTCCAATTCAAATATCGCACCCTATTCCATCTCTCCATCTCATCCCTGATCTTCCCCTTCCTCTCCCCCTCTACCTCACTCATATACACTCCTATACGCAGTTTCTCTTTCTCTCTTCTTTGTACAAGACCAAACCATCTCCAAGCATTTCTCTTGATATTTACAGTTACCTCCACATCAACCTATTCTAAAGGTTGATAACTACAAAAACAGTACTAACCTGTGCGTGTGAGAGGTGTGCATGAGTACATCGATGGAGAAGGGATGGTGGAGGTGTGGCGGGGCAGGGCCGGGGGGTACGTGGGTGCTGTGGGCAGTGCTTGGGGCAGCCTGGATGTCCATTGGCGCTGGGGCGGATGGGGTGCTGGTCTGGGGTGGCTGTTCAGCAGTGGCAGCAGATGTGGTGGGGGGCTGTGTGGTGGGGGGCTGACGTGGGGCCAGGGCAGGGGGGACAGGAGGGGCGTGGGGGTGCGGGGGGCCAGAGAGACGAGGATCTAGGCACCGTCGCTGGAGCTCTTGATAGCGCTGTTGACTGTGCCAGATGCGCTGGTGGATGGGGTTGAGGCGGGATAGGGAGGGATGGGTGGGGTAGGTTGACGTGGAGGTGAGGGTGGTGGTGGAAGGGTAAGGGGGAAACAGAGGGTGGGCAGGAAGGGCAGAGTAATAAAGGGGCGAGTCTGGGGGGTAATAGTGGTGGTGGTGATGGTGGTGGCCCGGAGTGGGAGTGAGGGTGTGGTGGTGATGGTGGTGGTGGTGATGGTGGGCCGAGTGATGAGGGTGGACGCAGGCACCATAGCACCCGGCACCATGATGCTCCATACTCAGTCCGGCCGCACCACTAGCACTCAGACCGATAGAGCCGAGAGCAGGAGGGCGAGGACACGAACAGGTGGATGGCTGGCCGGGCTCAGTGGGGTGGTGGCCTCGGCACGGAGCTGCACCCGTTCCTGCTCCTGCTCCCACGGTGTGTGGGGCTGTCGGAACCCACGAGACGTGATACCCAGCAGAAGACGAGGGAGGGGGCAGGGTGGGGAGGGATGCAGGGGGTGGAGGTGACGGGGGTGCTGGCCGTGTGAGGACCACCTCGTCGTCACTCTCGGTGGTTAGGTCCACCACCGCCACCGCACGTCCCCCGCGCCCCCCACGCTGCACACTGACCACCTCAATGCAGGAGTCTGTGTCGGAGTCAGAGTCCGATGATGACACCCAGTCCAGCTGCAGATCTGGTGCTGTGGGTCCATCTTCCACTTTTATCCGGCTTCCACGCACGGTTCCACCTCCCTCGTCCTCGTCCTCGCTGTCATCATCTTCCATGTGGCCCCAACCGCCTCGGCGGGTGTCCAGGCGGCCACGCTGTGTCTTGCCACGGCTGCCCTCGGCTCCGGAACTGTGTACTCTCTTCCTGCGCACCTCACTCTCACACCCAGACCCTCCACTGCTGCTACTGCTGCTGCTGCTGCTGCTAGTGCTACTACTGCTGCTGACCGTGCCACTGCTACTGCTGCTGCTGCTACTGGCATCACCACCGAGGGCCACGTCACTAAGTAAACTTAATGGGTTGGTTACTGAGTGAGAGAAGGCAGGAGGAGGTTCAGGGTTATCGGGGGGTGGCACGTAGGGACCCGGGGCTGCTCCACTAAAGCTGAGGCCAGCAGGGCTGCTGCTGTAGTCCATAGGAGCTCCTGCATCACCATATGTCAGGGGGGGATGTGAGGATTCAACATATGTGGGGGGCTCAACTTTGGATGTAGCTGGTGGGCTGGGTGGCAGAGCAGGGCCTGGGGTGGCATACTGTGTAGGACTGGCAGCTCCCAAGCCACCCAGCAAATCATAGTAGCCATCGGGAGGGGCGTAGGACTGTGGTGGGCCGGGGTAGAAGGCACCGCTGCTGCCGGAGGGTGGCACGTCATCCATACCCCCGGGGTGGGGTGGGGCCAGGCTGGGGTAGCACTCACCCTCACCCTCACCCTCACCGACACCACCCACACTCACACTGCTGCACCCAACTTCACCTCCAGACCTCCCCACACTTTTACTGCTGCACCCCACCTCTCCCTCTGCAAAAAGAAAAATATCATCATCATCATCACCATCATCATCATCATACCTCAGCTGTCCACCTCCCCACATTTTTACTAGTGTACCCCACCTCTCCCTCTGCTAAAGGAAATATATCAACACAAATAACACCCCAACTGTGAGTAAAAACATTCAACCTCTGCAATTCCAAGTTTTTCTTGCTTTAATCTTTGGGGAAATTTTCAAATTAAGTCTGATATAGCCTTCATTAACCCCTTCAGTGTAAGAGGGCTTTCCAAAGGTGTATAAAACCTATCTGAAAGCAGCAAGAAAAAAAAAATACTGAAAAGGAAGTCACCAGTCACTTCGAGCCAAAAGGATTAACTCAAGTAGTGAGAAATTTTATTAAGCAATGACAAAACAAAATGAATGAATGATCACATTTACTTTACACTACTGCCATAACTACGAACAGAGTCTGAACAAGTATGAACCATTTGCAGAAATTAACCAGAACACAAGAGGTGTTACAGAGTCATAACTCAACACAGCACGGTCATGTCTCTATTTCATATGATGAGTCAGTCACTTGGATGCAACATACTGGACTGCGGTGTATAACAGCATTCATATTTGGGTGGTAACATGCGCCTTTGTCCACTATGTTTCTCCCAAGGTGTGCATAATTATTCATATTTTCATGATAACACACACCCTTTCGGCTACATTTCTTACAGCCTATAAATCCAGCCATGAAAAAGAAGCAAGGGATGTCAATGGATTTCAGAATCTGAGTGTATATCCTGTATCTCATTATACCATCTAGTGGGACCTAGATAAAAGATGTCCACACAACCTTATCTGGCTCTAACTGTACGTCACTGCTTCACTGTACTCCACCCACACATCTACCAGTACTGTACCTGTTCTCAACCATATTCTATCACCTCAATTACTTGACTCTTAATTTTCTATTTGTCATTATACATAGTCCTTATTTCAAGCTGTTTTCTTTTGTCTCAATCAAGTTGCCTCTAATTTTCTACTTAATCAATATACACTTTCATAGCTCTCATTTTAAGCTGTTTTTTAAGTTACTGTATTTCCCGTATGATAAAACACATTTTTTTCCCCAGAAAAATGCACTCAAAACTCACCCTGCATCTTAGCACTCAAAGATCAAGCTACAGAAAGGAGTTTGCCAATCCTCACGAACCCCAGTAAAGATTTATAAAGCACTCACTACAATAAATATAATGACTGGTTGTATGGTATCATAAAATGGACATTGGCAATATGTACTGATATACTGTAACTGGTGACTGGTTGTATGGTATTATAAAATGGACACTGGCAATATGTACTGATATACTGTATTGGTATTCTGTAATAAAGCAATATTATGATAATGACTTTGTTGGCTGAACTGAAGGAATTCTGTTGGGGGTATGGGTTATAAAGGTTTACTTGAACTAATGAACATAAAAACATCAGCTGATGGGAGCTGGATGTAAACACATCATCGCCAGTGTGCTTACACGCCTTGTAGAGGCAACTACAAGTTGTTGCTGATGTGAATAGGTGTCAAATTGTTTTGAACTAGGTACATCTAATTAATAATAACCACAAATATTTGATATTAGGTCCAATATGTGATAATCTGCTGTGACAAAGAAAAATGACACAGTAGTGTTGGGACCTTAGACTTGCTAGTACAGTGAGCTATTAATTCCTCAAATATTTTTCCCCCCAAAAAATACCTAGCATATTATGGGGTGCATCTTAGCACTTGTAGCATCTTATATGGGAAATACAGTAATAATGTGCTGCTGCTGAAATACTCCCTATCCTTTTTTAAACTCTAGCTTGGTCCTGACTTTTGTCCTTTTGCAGCTTATTTCACGTCATTCAAAGACAGCAAAAGGCAATATTACTGCTCTGCATTCTTTCCACGGCACTTCTTCATGACTAGCTCCACATTTCAGAGTTAATCTACTGTCAAAACTTAGCATTCAAGATGGGGAGGTAGCAGTTTTAGACCAAGTTCAAGTAAAATGACCATCCACACAATCAAAGCCTGTGCTGAAACTTACTTATCACTTGGACACAACTATGATCTGTTCTCTGTGGTAGACTGGATTAAAGGAAAACTCTGAATTCAAATGTGACGTCCTGAGTTGGCTGCCTTCAGAGGGGACATAAAGCCATTAACTCCTTCAGTCTAATGATATACTTTAAATTCATATATGAGAGAGGAAGTGTCAGCTGGAGGGAGGGTAGTCAAAATGGCAATGGATAGCATGACATAGAGGCGATTTTATACTTCTAAATTCATATATGAGAGAGGGAATGTGTGTTGGAGGGAGGGCACCCAAATGACAAAGGGCAGCATGACATGGAAGTGATTTGTTTTGGCCACCCCTTATGTGATTTGGATAACCAGCAATAGAAAGAGGGATTCTTACTTACTCCAGCTGATTTCATTTAACTTAGGAATAGCCTCTCATACTATCTATCTATCTATTGCCAGACGCCTTAATCCCGTAAGGGGTGGCCACAAACAAATAACCTCCATGTCGCCCTGTCCCCCGCCATTTCACTGCGCTGCTTCCAGCTCACACCCCCCTCTTTCACATACCTCTCCACTCCATCCCTCCACCTCATCCTTGGCCCCTCATACTGAAAGAGCTAATAAGGGATACAGCTAACCTTTCCAGTTCAGACCATCTTCTCAAGGCTGACTAAAATCTAACAGTAACAGTGAAGCAGAAAAGGCATCACCAGACTAAAGGGGTTAAGCCTGCCAACCCACCTGTTGGTAGCACACAAGTAGTACTAGCTACATCATGGCACCAAGGTTTTAATTTTTTTGTTTTTTATTTTTTTTTGTGTCCGACTCTGGGCATAGGCTTCACAGCCTGCTATCAAGGCCCAGCAGTCCTCCTACATAGCATACACCTCTACATGTACTATAATTACTAGAACTACTACTACTATTACACTACTACAGCTACTACTACTACTGCCATTACTACTACCACTACCACCACCACCTACAACACCAACACCACTATTACTATTACTACTACTACTACTACTGCCACCACCACCATCATTATTACTACTACTACTACTCTACTATTAGTACTGCTACTACTGGCAACTACCATGAACAGGTAATATAAGACTTACACATACAATATACGCACAACCAATGCCTTTCAAAAAACAGATGTAACTGTTGCTGCCATATTCTTCTCACTATGAGGCCAGCAAGTGTCACAAAACTGTACTCTTTTCGCTTTAACTTTGCCTAGAATTGCTCTCTCCATCCTGAATGCTGAGTAGTAACTTTTACCTTGACTTGACCCACATTTTCATCATTTTGTACCTTATTTCACAGAGCTCAGTGGCAGAAAAAGGCAATACTATGGCTCCACATCCTTTCCACAGCACTTATTTGTGACTAGCACTGCATGTTTGTGCTAAAGTACTGTCACAGCTGAGCTCAGCATTAAGAAAGGGCAATTTTAGGTCAAGTTGGGAGGAAAATGAGTACGGTACTACTTAAAAACTTACCAGGCAAAGGGAGAGTTCTAGGGCTGTGCACCTGTTCAACACTACACCCAAAGTCACTATGATGACACCACTGCTGCTTATCTCACATGCAGGTGGATAAGATTTTTTTTTTCCCTCACATATTACACAAATGCCTTGCTTTACTGATAAGCAGCGTTAGGTGGAACAGCACCCAGAACTGAGAAATACACTGTGAGTTTTAAACATTCACTATTCGCAAATACTACTCATTACTATTACACTATACTCTTTTTCATCTTAACCTGGCCCAGATTTTCAACCCTCTGCAGCTTATTTCACGTAAGTCAATGGCAGAAGAAGACAATGCTATGGCTGTACATCCTTTCCATAGCATTTCTTTTTTACTATACTGTACTTCTTTCACCTTAAACCTTGTCAAGCTGCAGACCAGGGGATGGGTGATGGGGGGTGGGGAGAGAAAGCAGTGGAAGGTACTATAATATGCAAAATATAATGCACAGGAAGAGATGTCAAAGTCCAAGCTGATGAGGGTCCAAATGGAGGAGATGAATGACATAGAGAAATAATACTGACCTAAGTGACAGAGGTGGGAGGTGGGTGGTGAGTCAGAGAGAGAGCAGAGAGGGGTGGTAATAGTAATAATACATACATCATCCACTCCTGTGTTGCCCCAAGAGAAGCGTAGGAGCCCAAGGCAATGCAAGTTGGTCCCAACATTTAAGATGAGAGTGAACAGCCTCACTCATCCCTCAGTGGCATTATGTGAGCATAAACCCCAACCATCCCTTGGATATAAACCGACATGGGCTCAGTCCAGTTGAACGCCTTAATTACCCACTAAACCACCAGGTGCCACAGTTTGGTTATATGGTTACCATCCAGCATAGTAAATGGTTTCCTAGTGTACAGGAAACCATTTGGCTTGTCACTCAGTGTGGGAAGGAAGGAAGAAGAAAGGAAGAGATAAAAGAGCAGCACTACATAATAAAATAATAATAATATTCTATCTATCTACTGCCAGACGCCTCAATCCCGTTAGGGATGGCCACAAACAAATCGCCTCCATGTCCCTCTGTCCAATGCCATTTCACTGTCCTTCTCCCAGCTCACACCCCCCTCTCTCATATACCTCTCCACCCCATCCCTCCATCGCATCCTCGGCCTCCCCACCCCCTCTCTCCCCTTCCACCTTACTTGCATACACTCTCCTCATCCTCTACATGGCCAAATAATAATAATAATAATAATAATAATAATAATCTGTAGTAGATGGGGGTGCTCACCATCCACTCACCCGATGTAATGCTGCTTTGGGTGTCTGCCCTTTCCTCTCTTCCATCCATCCTCTTCTGCCTTTCTTTCCTATATTCTCTTTTCATTCTTCTGCCTATGGGTGACTTTACACTCCCTCTTCTGTCTTTCTTTCCTTCATTCTTTCCTCTTCCTTCTGCCTATGGGTGACTCTACACTAAGTGACAAGTCAAATGATTTCCTTTACACTAGCAAACCATTTACTACATTGTGTGGTAACCATATAACTATGGTGCCTGGTGGTTTAGTGGGTAATTAAGGTGCTCCAATCGGATTGAGCCTGAGTAGGCTTATATCCAAGGGATGGTTGAGGTTTACTGCTCACATAGTGCCACTCAGTGACGAGTGAGACTCGTCACTCTCATCTTAAATGTCAGGACCAACTTGCCTAGCCCCAGGTTCCTACGCTCCTCTATGGGGCGACATAGGATTGGATGATGGATGGATGGATAATAAAAAGGAAAGTTAGAGGCATTATCAAGCATCCAAAGCTAATAAGAATATAGCCCTGATAGTGTGAGAATGAGACGAATACATGGACAGTACTGACCTGAGTGACAGAGGTGGGTGGTGGGTGGTGGGGGCGGGGAGAGAGCAGTGGGGGACTGGTTGATGTCGGTCTTGGCTTGCTGCACCCACACCGGTGATGAATGGCCCGCCTGCAACACTGGTTCACCCATCAGCCTCCTCCTGCAACACATTGCAACATAAATTATTTCAAACCCTTCAATCCCATGCTGCATTTATACTTTTTATTACATGTTCATTTCTCTGTCTCTCTTTTGATGTAGGCTAACTCTGCACACCCCTCTCAAACTTACATCCGTATACCTTGTACAGAATGGTGAGTAGGTTCTGAGATTTCCAACCCTCTGACAGTTTACAGACTAACTGATTATTGTCTCTCTGATCGAATATTCCCTAGGAAGACTGACTGGCTTGGAAGTGAAGAAGACACTGAATAACACTGTTCTGAGTGTGGTAGTACTGTAGTATGGTAACAGTTGTGCAAGCCCAAGTTCTTTTGAATGTGAACCCAGTGGACTGCAAACTGAAGCAGTTCTTTTCATGCAGTCCACTACAGTATCCTCCTTTCTGGGGACAGGGAGCAAGCTAAAGATCATATGTATAGGCTAACTGGGCAGTGAAGCCACCCAGGTATCTCAGTGCCACTGCATAAAGGCACTATTCAGGGTATGAAGCGCAGAACAGTGAGTGAAGGGCATACCGTATGTATAGGCTAACTGGGCAGTGAAGCCACCCAGGTATCTCAGTGCCACTGCATAAAGGCACTATTCAAGGTGTGAAGCGCAGAACAGTGAGTGAAGGGCATACCGTAAGCCAAAGATTCTAGTACAGTACCGGGTAGTTGAAATGGGAATCTTGAGTGCAACAATAGAGGTAAGAGTTACAGGAGAAGTCGGCAACAATTAACTACATAAGAATACTAGCATGGTGGAAAGAACAGAAAGCAATATGGTGTTGTCGGTGGATAAAGAAAGACAAACCGAAATGGTATGGACAAGATAAAAGACTGCATGAATAAAGACTAACGTGAAAAAAATTTGCAAGTGAGGTACTTGGCAATGTTGCAATAAGAATACCTCCAGCTTTGTTGGAGAAGAGAAATTACCAATCCTAGTTTGAGATACGAGGTTAAATGATAATAATAATTATAATAATCCATCATCTAATCCTGTCTTTCTCCATGAGAAGCGTAGAAGTCCGGGGCTAGGCAAGTTGGTCCTGACATTTAAGATGAGAATGACCAGCCTCACTCATTCCTGAGTGGCATAAGCAATAAACCCCCAACGACCCCTTGGATAGAAACCTGCACCGGCTCAATCCGACTGGAGCATCCTAATTACCCACTAAACCACGAGGTGCCATAATTTTGTTATAGGCTATATGTAGTTACCACCCACCATAGTAACTGGTTTCCCTGTGTACAGGAAACCATCTGGCTTGTCACTTAGTGTAGTCACCCAAAGGCAGAAGGAAGAGGAGAGAATGAAGGAAAGAAAGACAGAAGAGGGAGTGTAAAATCACTCATGGGCAGAAGGATGATGATAGCTAATAATAATATTAACAATAATAATAAAAATAACAGCTATTAGCTACTGATACACAATCCAAGTTTGAAACAACTTTGTGGTGAGTTAAAAGCAACCTGAATTTAAGTAAGGGTCAAACAGCTTGATGTGAAACAACTTTACCTGAGGAATAACAGTAACTATATGGAATTTGAGTGACAGTACGCAGTGGAGGTAGAGATCTCTGAACAATACTATGCTGATAACACTTGTGGGTTGCAGGGAGACAAAGAACAATGTTGCAGGGATATAAATAAGATCTGATGGTGGCAAAGATAAAATGCCTGGGGAAAGCAGTAGGACTTACACACTGTGCTGATATAACCAGAGGCAGACAAATGCATGAAAGTACAGAAAGTACACGATTAATGGAGTTTGTGTCTAACACATTCACTATGGTATGGAATTCTTTTTTATGTCAATAAAAAAACTTCAACTAGTAGCAAGGTTACAGAAGACAAGAATCCCTGATCATAAGAAGTTTAATGGCTTTTTTCTTTTCTTTTTACCTCTTCAGTATAGCCTCTTCCGCACCGTATACAACTGCCAGGAAGAAAAATGACACACAGATGATGATACTGTGCTGAACAGGATTACCGCTGTTTCAAAATACAGTAAGTGCATAACACACCCAAAATCAAAGTTCTGACATCATTCTGGGAGAATCTATATCTCTACAGTCAGATGCCTTAGCCTAATGCCATACCCTAAGTGGTTGCCACAAACAAACTGCCTACATGTCACCCTGTTTTCCTGTCCATCCCAGAAAAAACAGTTATGCCAAAAAAGGAATGCTGGAATACTGGAAAATCACATTAAACTCTTCAACATAATCGTTAAATCTATGAGGAGCGCAGGAACCCATGGCTAGGCAGGTTGGTCCTGACATTTACAATGAATGACCAGCCTCACTCATCCCTGAGTGGCATTATGTGAGGAATAAACCCCAACCACCCCTTGGATATAAACCTGCACAGGCTCAATCCAACTGGAGCACCTTAATTACCCACTAAACCACCAAGTGCCATCATCTGGTTATATGGCTACCACCCAGCATAGTAAATGGTTTCCTGATGTACAGGAAATCATTTGGCTTGTCACTCAGTGTAGGGTCACCCATAGGCAGAAGGAAGAGGAAAGAACAAGGGAAAAAAAAAAGACAGAAGAGGGAGTGTAGAGTCACCTGTAGGCATAAGGAAGAGGACAGAATGAAGGAATGAAAGACAGAAGAGGATGGAAGGAAAGAAGTTAGGAAGAGAGGAAAGGGCAGTCACCTGAGAGTAGTACAACATCGAGTGAGTGGATGGTGCACGCCCCCACCCTTATTACAATAAAACTTCTGTAGACCAGACTGTTCGTATCACACTCCTTATATCACACTTCCTTTTTCCTTAATACACTACAGTGTATCTAAGTCGGTCTGATATGAATAAAAAATATAGCTATATTGGCTACATATACCAATGTTCATCTGTTTTGTGCTTCTTTATTATTATTACTACTACTGAGACAGTATGGGCATGTTGACAGGATGGAGGATAGCAACTGGGTGCGGAAGGTTAGAAGTGCGATCGTCAGACCTCAGCGATAAGGGACTGAATAAGGAGGCTGCCTTAGACTGAGCAGCGTGGAGAGCCGCCATCAGGCGAAAGGCCAACACATCAAAGCATGTTGGAGCCTTAATAAATGAAAATGTGGAATCTACTGTGGTGCCTCCATTAACTGAGTGAAGAGACACAAATGTTGCATTAATCCTTAACCAAACCTGCACACTCTTCCCTCAGCCTCCTTGTAGTGAAGCACATTCCACTGAAAGGGAATATTGGTTCACTGCGATGGACATCTGTGCAGAGGCCAATGTCTGCCAGTAGCTGATGGGTCTGTTTGGCCAGACAGACCAGAGCTGCTCTATTATTACTATAGTACCGGTGCCTCCAAATCCAAACATCTAATTTCCAAAAATCTCCACTTCCCCCACTTGTTTCCCTATGCTATAGATGATGATTATGTTCTCAGACAATGGCATGTCATATTACTCCTGAATCTTCAAACATTTCACAGCAAGAACTCACTCCACACGATGGCAGAAGACTGGGTGACATGGAGGCAATTCATTTGTGGCCACTCCTTTTGAGATTACGGAGTGTGGCTATGGGTAGATTCATTGAGAGAGAGATGGACAGACTGACAGACCTGAATAAAAACCACTTCAGGGCAACAAAAATACACTAGTCCAAATTTCACATACCCTGAAAACATCAACATCTGGGTAATCTCTCAGCCCAGCGGTACAGGGAAATTTAGTCCCCACAGGCCTTCTTCTCTTGTTTCAGCATTTCAAAAAAAAAAAAAAAAAAAAAAGGCTTACAAACAATCCCCTTCATCTATCTCAGTACAAGGATAGCATTTAAAGTCTTTCAACACCCGGATGACCGATGTTGGTATTCATGATGATCGTCACTGGATAAGAAATAAAAAAAAAAGCACCCCCAAACCCAACAACCACACATACAGCAGGAAATCTCGTGGAAGGAATAGCGAAATACCACGGCGTCCAGCCCCAAACTTTTTCCCAATAACCTCAACCCGGACCCATTTAGCTTACCAAAAATCGGGCCAAAAATTCCCCCCTTCTGTAAATGTCACCCGCGACTCACCCTACCACATCCGGACAAAATCTGGGGCTGTGACTCTTAAAGCGCCGGTCCCTTGGTGAAATCTAGCTGGAAATACTCATAAGTGGCTCCATCTTCCTAGAATCTTCCCTACGTGGTATTAAATGTCCAGCTAGGTCGGCATTTCCCAACACCCTGCTACTCCCCTGGACACCACCACCCTCATGTTTACCTTATTTCTCACTTTCCCGGCGTCTAATCCTTCATCAACTATAAAAAATCCCATGCTTGGGGCCGAAATATTGTTTGTGACCAGAACTCACGGTTTATAGCGGCCTCTAGGTGTAGAAAATGTATCAAATTATGGTTTTCCGTCTCTCACTCGCCATTATTTGCCTCTCGTCCCACCAGGCCAAACGGGACACTAAAGTCTTGTAAAAGCTTGTTTACATTTACCAGTCAGCCCAAGGTCTTATTCTGTGGCCTTTTTGCAATATTTCCTGGTCCTATATATAAACTATGGGACATAGCAATGCTACTTGCCAATTTTCGCGTTTATAGACTTAAAAATAGGAGGTCCCCAGAGGATTTAAGAAATGACTCAAATTTCTTTTAACTACCAGCTATAAATGAATCTGTTATCTTGCACAATACTTCTATTTCATGTAAATTGCATATAATAAACTATGTGTCTTTTGAAACATATTATAAAGTAAAATAAGACGTTTTCCTTCTAGCTAGAGACTTCTGGAACCTAGACGGGAATGCTACCCACAAGGCATTGGAAGCGCTAGGTTTAAATTACCTTTTAAATTTATTCAAAACTCACTTAATATTTAATAGCCTCTTCTTTTGCTAGGAAGTAATAAGGACCAAGATCAGTAAGACGTTATAATCTGGAATATATCGTGATGCAGTTCCAGAGTAATAATGATTTTAAAATTGTCATACAACCAATACAGGCCTTCTTTAGGCCTACAGTTTTGGGTTACTTTCAGCAAAAGATGGACTTCTTTTGACTACCACAGCATTCGATTATACTGTTTGTCATAACACTAGATACTACACTTTTCAAAACTCTTATATCGGAGAAGTGAATAATGATAGCTTGCTGCTTATGACATCACAAAAAACTTGCAGTGCAATCCATACCACCTAATGAATACCAATACATGAAGGAGACATTTGTAATCTTGTCTGGGCCTACACTAACTAGGCCTCCTACTATTACATATCTTCCTACATCTTTCTCACACTTACCCTACTATTGTCCACAGCAAGGAAGTGGTTATCAACAGGTACCAGTTCTAAATTACACTTCAGTTGCATTCACTTCGTACTTTTGTCTGAAATTGCACTAAATCTGTTTTTCATCCTGCCACACACCCAACGGTGAATGCTGAGTATTTGTCATACCTATTTCTGATGTCCCATCCACTGCCTCCCTGGTGCAGTCCTGCACCAGTGCCTGTGCTGCAGTTTATGGAGCCTGCAAGGCAGCTTAATGTCAGTGGCAGCAGCTGTGTTGACTTATCAGTCCAGATCCTCTTTGGTAATAGCCATCAATGGCCTCCAGGGGCTCAGATGGGAGGTTCCTTCCCTACTGGCATCCACTACTTTTCCCAGTCTCCCATGGCAGGTACCCTGGCCAGTACCAGGAATGTTGGCAAACACACCACTGCAGGGCTAGTAAACACCTGCTAGCCATGCAACATGCTGTACAAAGCTTCTCTTGCCAAACCATAAGGCATAACATCCACAAAGTGCTAATACTGTACAGTACAGCTTTGTGTCCATCTGCAGCTGTTAAAGCGAAAGTTAATTAGTAACAAGGAGGAACTTCACACCTTTCTGGTCCCTGTCATTTTGGAGCATATACCTGCAGACTTACTCTTAGATGCAGACATCGGCCAATTCTGTTTGTAAGAGGCCTTCGACACAGCAAACAGGAAGAACTTGGGTATTCTCCACCTATATAAATTGTCGGCAAGCGAAACAATTACAGTAATGTCTAAGGCGATACTCTTGGGCCTTCAGTTAAAGACATCATGGAAAGGGTATACTTCTCAGTCACAGACACTCCTATATAATCCCCAGACAGCCAGATGGGACATAAACTGCTGCATTTTGTAGTACTGAGGGTCCTTTCTGCTGTGAAACTGCATGCCTAAGACAGTCAGGTCCCCAATAGTCCATTCATCACATTGTATCTGTGTATCCACCTATTGCCAGATGCCTTAATACCATAAAGGATGGTCACAAACGAATTGCCTCCATTTCATTCTGTTCTCTCTCCAATTCACCCCTCTACCCTATCATATCTCTCCACTCCAACCCTTCACCTCACCTTTGGTCTCTCCTTTCTCCTCTCTCCCTCCACCTCACTCACATACACTCTTTTGGTCAGTTTCTTATTCTGCCACTACCTGAAATCCCCAAATGCACTGCAAGTCACTGATAATCACTGGAAGATGCTGAAGTGATGCCCTTTCAGTCCTGATGATGCTTCCTCAAGTCAGTCATGACATACCTTAGAATATTAGTCTCTTAGAATATTGTTAGCCCACACTGAGGAGTGACAATGTACTGTTGTTATTGAAAATATCTTCATCATGAAAGCCATTTTGTTTAAGCGGATCCTCAAGAAATGGAACTATAAAAGTGTTCTTAAATCACCAGTCATTTACAGGGTTGCACCTTCCTCCCAGCTGTCATCCATGCACACCTCATACCCCAATGATTGAACCAATGGCTAAACTTAATCCAGGAAGTTTTAGTTTGCCCATGTTTTCACTAAGAGCACTTTGACCAAGACATGACTCATGTCATCTGTGATATCCATAATGCAGTTCTTCCTGTCCACCAGCCTCTTCACCACAAAAAACCAATTCATGTGCGAGGGGTTCAATCGAGTGCTAAGATGCAGAGCCTTCAAGTAGCCCTTGGCACTCATCCATAGAACCACCTGCGGATTTTTGTTTGTTTCACTATAGACACAGAACTGACAGTCCACTCACAGTGGCACACCAGTCTTCCTACATGCCACATTCCTTTACATGTTACCATTATGACTCAATACTCACTGTCCATACTGAATACAAACTAGGCCTGCCTCATTCAGAACTGGTGTGCTCATAGTAGAAAGGGGTATCTTTATGACATGTTGGTGGACCTTCACTGTCATTTTTTGACAAAATTCAGATCATCAAACTTGTCCGCTTCCCTAACCTGGAATCAACCTCAGGTCTTTAGGACACCAGAACACTTCTCCAACCTCTCAGAGATTGGACAAGGGTGTCACATACTGTTTAGTGGAGTCTTAACATGGCACCACATGATGTCACAGAGTTTTGGCAGAGCTTTGGAATGTGTCCCACACAACCTGCAGGGAGGATCCTTCTCTTACACAACAGTGAGAAAAATTCATAAATCAACCTTGTACATAATTCTGACAAACCTGCAGCAGAGGAAGGGGGATACCAAAGGTGAGATGGAGGGACAAGATGGAGAGATATATGAATGGGACATGTGAGCTGAACAGAGGGCAGCTCAAGGGCAGAAGACAGAGGAATGTGGAGGCAATTTGTTTGTGGCAACCACTTCCGGGATTAAGGCATCTGGAAATAGACAGAAAGAAACCTACAGCAGACTCTCCAACATGTCTGTGAACAAACTTGAATACCTGGTGTGCCTAATTAAACTCAGTTCCTCTTGGCAATAAGGTGGTGATTTCCAACTATCCCCTTGCCACCAAGATTATATAAGAACCAAGCACTGTTGGCCATTTAACTCCTTCAATCTGGGTGACATCTTTTTAAATTTACTTACTGCCACCAGACATTTTAAACTTAGGAATGGTCTTTCTCTAAGGGGTTCATTGAAGGTTTATCTAACCTGCACAGTTCACCAAATCTTTCCTATACTATATAAAATCATTAGGAGATGGTAAGCATAGAATGAGAAACATGTGCTCAAGCTCAGTGAGTTAAAGTGTGCAGATGCCAGATAATTTCCAGACAGTGATGAGTTACCTGCGGACAGGGCTCTAGATTCTCCACACCACCTGGACTTGACTTACAAAGGATTCCCATTCTCAGTATCCTAAGGCAAATGGAGGGTCTTAGGGGCTTCTGGCCTTTTGTTCCTTCTGACTTGGAAAAAAAAAAAAAAAAAACTATGTGGAGGTGTATAGTATGGAAGAAGACTGGTGGGCCTTAGGATACAGAAAGTTAATGGAGAGAGAGAGAGAGAAACCTTCTACCTCAGTCCCATCACTCTCATAATTCATCCGCCTAATATAGCTGATTTTTTTCTTTTTCTTTTGCAGCCTCTTTCCCTTGTCTACTGAAGGGGTTTATTATGTCTTTCAATAGTCATGCCTTTTATTTCCTTCATGTCATCTCCAGATGATTTTATTTAACTATGTAGAGTTTTCAGTTTGGAGATGTAAAACACAGCCATCAATATCCACTTCATTAATGCATAGACCTCAGATAAATAAATTGTCTGGCAGTAGTAAGAATAAATTAAAAAAGACATCATTGTACTGAAGAGGACAAGATCATATCAGACTCCTCCATATCTATGTATCCCACTTCATCATCTTCCTAATTAATCCATTCATTTGTCTATCTACTTTTCTCATTCATTTTACAGACAACTTCTAAAGACTATTGCTCCTACTGCCGTCGCCTCAAACAACTACCAACAACTGCTCCATGTGTCCTCACACACTTGACTTTGTTTCTCAAGCATCATCTGCACCTGACTGCTTTATATCATCAATCACTGTTAATATCTTGCAGTTTAGTCTTCATATTGCCATCTTTGTCCAAAGCACTAATTCTTCATCATCCTGACCTCCTTATCCATGGAAAGCTCGAGTGAGGTTGAGTCCAGAGAGAAAGAAAAAGCCTAAGAGGGAGAACCACCAAATGTCTGCTTAAATACATGTGCCACTCTCTCATTCACTTGTTTCATGCCCCCAGAATAACACTAATTACATCACTGTGGTAGGTGGTAACCACATGATGGAAAAATCTTTAGTAAAATCATGAATTTGAAACATGGCCATTTCTGACCTGAGACTTCTATCACCATACCATTAAGACATCCACTGCATAAAATTCAATGCAAATGCACTCAGGGCACTTACAGGGACAGACTTCACAAAAGAAAAAGAAACACCCTACTAACAATATACAGTACTGTATTAGATCAGTTATGTCCTATGCCTCCCTGGCATGGAACACCATCCAATCTAACACACACTACAACACCTTGCAGACCATAAAGAATAATGTCCTATGCATCATCAGTGACTACCAAAAACATTCCCACAGTGCATCTGCGCTTTGAAACTAAAGCCCTCCCTTTTTGAGAGTACAGTTATCTTGACTACAGGTCCCCCTCCTGAGATTCACACATTAGAGGTATCTTACAAGAGCTGATTGAGTAAACACCTAGGTAGACTTTGATAAGGACAGCACCCAGCCCTTCTCAGTCACCAGCTTATATTAAGGTTAGGTGGAATCACAGATGACACGTGCCTTACTGTAAGAAAGGGCCTATGCAACATAACAGACATAACGGAGCACCTATCAGCACATGCCACACTAAGATGCAGATACATCATCATCAGTGTTGGGATCCCATGAAATTTGCTTGCTTATTTTTGGCTCATTGGTCTGCAAGGCCAGGAGGATCAGGGTTAGCAACAACAACAATGTCAACAATTACACCCAGAAACAGGTGCCAGAGGCCCCATGGTGGCAACAATCCGTATAACTGGGCAGATTCTAGGTCCCTTTACACAAATGTGAAACCACAACATACTTAGAGAATATCAACCTCCTAATATCTATGGTACGTATAAAGGTGAATGTCTTACAAAATGAAACCACCAATATCTTGCACATACTAACATATTTCATTGACTAAACAGACAACAAAACACAATGTTAAAAATTCAATTAAAAAAATATATTTAATGTGGAACAATTGATAAACAAGTGCCTTTACAGTACTGTGGTGGAAGAATCTAGATCTGTAAACCTGATGTACATTTTAAGTTGCACAGAATTATGTGGAAATCTACATTTGTACACCTGCACATTTTTTAAGTGGCACAAGTGAGCATGCAGAGTTATAGATGTACAATGGGAGGCTCTACATCATCACATCCATCTATGAATCTTATGCTACTATTTCTTAAAAGCATTAAAGGCATCACTGCAGAAGGTGGCCATGTACATTTTTTCTTATGGGTGT
>JAGKTI010005208.1:21007-35083 GCA_018397915.1 Birgus latro | reverse complement strand
AAAAAACTTGTAAGAGACTTTTCGTACTGGAAGAGAAACACTATTTAGGTTTTCGTTTCGTAAGAGGGAGTAATTTCATTCCGTTCTTACTTCATAATATTTTTTAACTAGTGTAAAAGCGATTGTTGTAGAAATTGCGAAAAAAATATCACGAATAAAATCACGGAAGTCATTTTGGCTTGATGGTCATTATAACAGCCTCTGAAAGGTTGGCGGTTGCCACTCTTAACGTTTCATAAACAGTCCCAGTTACTCCGCGTAATTGAAAAACCTCCATTAGGAAGATTAGGTTTGGGAAGTTAATGAGAGGGCAGGCGTGAGGCCAGTGAGTGCTTGGACATTACTGTGGTCACAAGAGAAAATGGCCTGTATTTATAGCGATGCGTAAGCTACGTTTTTACCCTCTGTTTTTTTTTTTTTTTTACTAATGTCAGCTACTTTCAGGGGCCTCGTTTTCTCTGCAATTGTGGGGGGGACACAATCGGCATAATACTATTTTGTGCGCACTTCCAGGGAGGGGGGTCCGGGGGTGCGAAGCCCCCCGGCCACCGGCGGAGCATTTTTGTAATGTGAAGGTAAATGTACTTACAATACAAGCACAACATTCTCTTGTAGAAGGGTCTAGAGGAAAGACTATCTTTTCATCAATGTTTGCCATTGTGTGGAAAAATTACATCAATATTGGATAATAAAAAAGAAAAAAAAACAGAGTACAGGTTTCTAGGGTGTACTTTGGAAAATAAAGATGACGAACTGGTAGCCTAGCCCTATAACCACCAGAAGACAATACGATATATTACTATTCAAAGGAAAACTACTAAAAACGAGCATACACTCACTCATGATAGTGTTACTACAAAACTTAGCATGTATACATTGTTTAAAAATTCAAGTCACTGACATCGCATGGCTGCACACTCAGAATCTCGCAAATACATGGAACCTAGCATCGACCCCTCTAATGAACTCTTTTGCTATCTATCTCCTTACATGACAATTCCCTGAGGATGTCTCTTTGAACGTGACGGACAGCAACATGATAGAGACGCTGTTGATTCATGGTAGACCTTTGCCAGGTCTTGAGCGGACGTAGAGCACTGAAGGAACGTTCAGCCTCACATGAGCTTGCCGGAGATAATGGTAGAAATTTCACAATACGTTCAACCGTAGGGAACATACGTCTGACTGCAGGGTTCATTTCACTGAAATGTTTCCTGTGTTCCTCCAGTGTTTAGCCTTCGTAATGTCGTCTGTAAAGCTGAAGTTCCAGACTCGGAGAAGATTCAACAAGCTCAGGGTACTTCCGAACAGCATCTGTGTTTACATCGCCAGTAATCATGTTGCTCACCGTCTTGTATTCTTCTAGGTCAGAGGAAGCGAAGTATTCTTGCAAACTGCCACAATCAATTGCTGTGAGGAATTGCACTCTGTAGTGATCCTCCACTTTCTCATGATGGTGTCCTTGCCCATCGCCATGGTCGCACCTTCTGGGAACCTTTCGTTTGCTGGTAGCTGCATAGGTTCCAGCTGGAGATTGTCGCTCAATTCTTCCGCTTGTCTGAAGATATTCGAGAACTTTTCCTCTCGCATGTTTGCCAGTTCGTCTTGGACAAGTCTCACACTCTGCAACATTCCATCTACGTTGGCGTTGGAGCTTTGAATCGATCTGATCAAACACTCGGGCAGCTTCAGTAGTGGTAACACTGCGAGAAGACCCAAAACACAATTGCCCGTTGACAGGCACGTGTATAGCCCATTAGCCCTGGATCCTGTGGTGGTGCCGAACTCCGCTGAGGCTTTCTGTAGGGCATCCAGTACATCAGAATAGTTGTCCAGCATTGCGGTAACTGCAACAGCCTTGTCAGCCAGTTTGTCGGGCATATAGGCTTCAGACATCCAGGTGCAGGTGTATCAGTGTCACCATCATGCTGTGTCAGGTACATGTTCTTGAATTTACCTGACACTCCAAATAATTTCCTTAGTTCTTGGAGATGGTCCAGGGCATCTTTCGTGAGCGTTGCTTCTTGAATCGCCTTGGATGTGACCAGATGGGTTATGTGAGCCCCACAGTGAACGTATCGTGCCAAAGGCTGATGCTTTTTTCAGCTCGGCCTGATTTCCTCAGAAGGTTCCAGCCATATCTGCAGCACCATCAAACGTCTGCGATCGTAGGCTCTTGATGGGCAGCTGAAACTGTTGAAGGGCGTCCAGTATCATGGCTCACACTGATTTGCCTGATGTGGAAGAAATATTGCAGAGGCCCAAGAAATCTTCCTTGATATGGAACGAATCTGTAACATAGCGTACACATACAGTATGCTTTCTTGCTCATGTCCCCGAATGTCTTGTGTGCCATCAACAACAGTGCCGAACTGAGTCGACATTGTACCAACATCTTTAATAATATTCCTCATTATTGTGTAGCTCATTATTTTCAACAGCTCATGGCGACCATCATCCACTCACTCAATATAGTGCTGCCTACTTCTTCCTTAGACTTTTTCATTCTTTTTCTGTGCCTGCCCTCCTCTTTTCCTATTTCTTTCCTGTTACTTCTTATTGCTTTACATTGAGTGGCAAGCCAAATGGTTTCCTGTAAGCCAAGAAACCATTTACAACGCTGGGTGGTAACCAAATAACCAAACAAAACGTGCACTCTACTTGTCAACAAGTGGGTTGGTGGAGGGTTAGTGCCCCTCCCCGTAAAACAAATACCAACTCAAAGTCAAATGGTCACCCCTTACGGGATTATGGCGTCTGACAATAGATTGATAGATAGATAGATCACTTTGAATTTCAGCACTTGCGTAGTTATGTTTTCTGCTGAGCCAAGACTTGAAGACTTCATCGTCCTCCCTACGAAGCTGCAAAAGCATCTTGAAGTTTCCATCGTCGCTATTTTTGCCTTGGATTGCCAAGCCTTGTTGAGCAAGGTATTTCAGAGAAGAAACAACCTTCAGCAGACAGCATCTTGCACGGTCTTGTACAGAAAGGACACCCACGTTCATCTGGGACTGTATGTTTTCGTGTTTTCTCTTGAACAACGGTTACTCATGGCAAGTTTATGGTCCTGGGAATTTTCATGAGCAGCAAATTTTTCCAGGGCTTTTTTCCAGTTCTTGAATTCTTTTGAAAGGAAAGCGTCTTCAGCACACCTTGCCAAATCGATTAAATTCCGTTACTTCGACGTAGCGAATAAATGCCATAGAACTCCTCCTGTAGCTGAATCGAAGTGTAGCCATGGATATGATTCAAACCACCTCTTTTGAAATCTGAGCTGCCTGTTAGACAAGGTCTGTACAGGTATGATAGTCACATCCGGTTGATAAGGTTCTGCAGGCAGGTCAAATTGCTCCATACTACTTATTGATTTTGATGGTATATTATCATGAATGGCTCGTACAACATTGTCAGTTACTGGAGTTTTTGTTTGTTCTGAAACCATATGATGCACTTCCTCTGGGGCTCTGCTTCTCACTCTCAGAAGTAGGGTTTTTGAAGAATTTCCTGATGTCCATTATGAGACGCCTTCGCTGTTGCAGTACTAGACTCTGATGAAATCACATACTGTATCTGAGAGCGAAAAATCGTACATAAGGGTGACTTTGGAGTTTATTGCCCGATAGTAGGCAGGGCTATGACGCTGAGGGAAATTGTGCAAATAATCAATATTCTGACTGCAACCTTGTGTATCTGGTCCACACACACACATGCTGTGGTGCTAAGGACTCCAAATTTGGCATGGAGGCAGGTGTACGTCTCGAGGTACTCCACCTGAGGTGTACTTTTTATTTTTATCCTACTGCATAGGTATATCTATCTGTTAGCACGCCTAGGCATAATTCATACAAATTGCAAAGAAGTTTGAACCGTAAAAAGGTCTAAAAAAAACATATTAGGGAAAAAAGAAAGTAATGAATCCAACAGCAGCTTTATTATTCACCAACTGAAGCAAACAAGTTTCCCCTTGAACAGTGGCGGTAAACCCTAGTGGTAAGGAAGAACACAGATGAACTGCAACTGTGGGTAGCTTGCATTGTTTATGTCCAAAGGTATACTTCCTCAAATCTTTCAATGTTCTTTACTCAAAACTTAGCAGGTTTTTATTCATTTAGGAGGTCGTAGCAAAGCTATTAATTGACCGATCTGAATGTTTCTTGTTTTAATTTGAAAAAAAAAAGCTGGTCCTATCTTATGTACTGGTGAAATAAAGTAATTTGCTCATATCTTTATTGTTATTATCTTTTCCTCACACATTCACAGCTTTCTTGGAGTAACTAAGTAAATAGCTAATAATCCTTTCACAGGTGAGGAATGTCAAAACACTCAGTACATAATGTTACCAGAGTCTACTTTCATTAGAGAGCAAAAGGAAACACCAGCAACAAATCAGAAGGCACTGGATTTCCCATAGCAGAAAACATCTATTTGCCACTCGTATCATTGGTCATCATGGTCACTCTCGCAGATGGTATAATTATCGATATATGGATGCTAACTTCCGTCCGTTCTACCTCTTTTTTTTTTCTCCGTACTGCATCATTCTTGTGCACTTTTAGTACTGAAAAAAACACTGTCAACACTATACTCTTAGCGCTTCATTTACCTGCTGTCTTTATCTCTCTGTACACATAAGGAAGTAACGCTATTTTGCGTAATAACCCTACGAAATTATGATGAAATATACCACACATCGGCACAGCACCTACCATATTAGAGGCAATGGCGTTCGTACTACAGTATTTGTTTATGTGAGGAAATAAACCCTGTATTTTGAGTAGATGCTGGAAGAAAAATGACGGAATGGATGGGCCAACGAAAACTCGAGATCTGGCGTGAGTATCCCGAACACACACACATTCCCACATTCGTGATACTGTCGTTTTTTTTCTTTTTTCCTTTGTGGTTCCCCCCCTCTCTCTCTCTCTCTCTCTCTCTCTCTATTTCTGTCTCTCTCCCTCCACTTATCACATTGTGTAAATTTAAATTCGCTGCCGCACCCACCCCCAGTCTGGTATTCTGTTTTGTACTACTGCTGTGGTGGTAGCCAATATAAATTCTGTTTTCCACTACTTATTCTTTTAGTTTGGTTCTCATTGGCTCAGGCATCAGGGGTGGTGCATACGTCTAGACTGACCTAAGTAAACACAGCTGGTGGGATTAACCTCTTGTAATCCTTGACTCAGGTGACCACTCGACCTGCCCCACGCAGCAGGGAATGATTTTCATATCACCTGAACTGTACTGTACTGTATAGAAAGGATTTTTCCATTAAGGAAAAAAAAAGACATAAACCTATTCATCATGAAAATTTTCACCTAGAAAAGTGGGGGGGGAACAAAAGATACTCTGTCCCCCAGGCTCCAAAAAGTGTGGGGGGGACATGTCCCCCTCTCCCCCACCCAAACGAGGCCCCTGGCTACTGTATTCTGTCGATTGATGGGTGAAGCAAATGTTAACAAAGAAGAAATGAATAAAAACCTGAAAAAAAAGAAAAAGGCAGCTGTAGGAGTAGGAAATAGGTAAACCTACAACAGAAACAGCATACATTCAGAGAGTACGGAAATGCTTTTATAGAGATGAAGGATTATAATCATAAAGATAAGGGCAGACCTACTGAAGCAGCATTAGAGAAGAAGTAAGAAAGCCCCGAGGGAAATGAAGAGGGACGAGGAAGGAAAAAAATATGGTCTCACCACTCATCATACTAAAGATGCAAGTTACTTTACATGAAACAAACTAGAAAACTATTTACGAAAAACTTAGAAGTCAAAGAGTCTACATATCATGGGGGGAAGGGGAGGAATGTAGCTATCATATTGCCCCACAACAAAGGCAATATTAAATGCATACAGAACGATCAACCAATAAATATTCTCCCTGTTCTATATAAATTATTCACAGATATTATTAGCTGATTTAATCCTACTTCAGATATAAAGCAGCTAAAGCTGAATCTGCTATCAGTTACTCGACAAGCAATTACCTAGCACGCTGAGAAAAGTTCAGAATGTAGGAAATCTTTGCCAATTTATTTATGGATTATGGTAAAAACGTTCCATTCAGTTGAAACAGCTGCTGGGATGAGTGCAACTCGAGGACATGGTATAGAAATATTTTATGTTAAAGTATCGGATGATATACGCAATGAGAGAAATACTTCTAAAATTATGAGAAAATAGAGGAAAACGACACCATTTTCCCCATGGTATTCATTGCATGTCCAAAAGACGTTTTCATAAATTTAGAGAGGGACGTCAAAGGAGCCCCTCCCCCCAAAAAAAACGATGAGCTAATTCTTCAGCTGCCGACGACAGTCTCTTTCAATGACTGAAGGAAGGAACTACTACAAATGATGGCTGATCGGAGTACGGCGTCCGCAAGTAGGCTGGAAACTGAATATGAGGAACACTAATATTTAAGAGACATGTTCTGTCCCTTCAACAAAAACAGGAATGAAGAACAAGAGTATGTTGTGATTACAGACACTTATTGCAGGCAATTCATGACTAGGAGATCAAGTTTTTTTTTTTTTTGGAAATAACAGAACAGAGGAAGGAAAAGCAAAGGAATAAAAAAAAAATCCATACACCAGATTACTGGTGTCCTCCATTCATGAAATATCTGTAACAACAGCTGTAGGTTGAAGTCTGGAGGGAAACAACTCTGGGGAAGCGAGTTCCAGAGAAATGCAGTTCGGGGAATAAAAGAATTCTGATAGGAGGAAGTTTTGCAATATGGCTGTGTGACATTCCAGTCATGAACGCTGCCAGATGCCTGTGTAGCACGAGGGAAGGCATGGAGAGGCGGCACAATGGACGCAACTTTGTCTGAGCCTTTACCTCAAAAATATCTGTAAAATAATGCAAGGGAGGCAACATTCCTTCTTACTCTTAGGGGAGGTAAATTATTTGTAACAGCAGGGTTATTAATAATTCCAACAGCTTTCTTCCGAATTTTGTCTAGTTGTTTTAATGCAACCTCTCCACATCCTTTCCACAAGAGTGAGCAATATTCAAGCTGAGAGCACACATGACTCTTGTAAATTAAAGCTATCTATTCGTCACTGAAGAAATTACGGACTCTGTATAATAATCCAAGTTTCTTTAAGGCTGTTTTAGCAAGTGATCTGACATGAGAGGTCCAGCTGAGGGCACTGTTAAGTGAGACGCCGAGAATTTCAATACTTTTGGAGACGGGAATATTAGTAGCATTGAAGGTAATATATGAATCAGGCAATATCTATCTATTAGTAAATTGTATATATTTGGTTTTACTAGCATTAAATGAGACAAGTTTGTTTTGTCCCCATTCACTGATCATAGATAAATCTTGATTTATGGAGATGGCTGTGCTGAGCTGAGAATTGGAAATATCAGACTTTGTAAATGGGTGTCTGAGTGTGACTGAACTGTGAAGTGTTGAGTCATCTGCATATGAATGGATGGGACTGTGGGTGACAGATATATGATCAGTAATATGAACCAGGAACAGGGTTGGGGCCAGAACTGATCCCTGTGGCACGCCAGCTTTGAGTGGAAATTGGAATATACATCATCAACTTTTATTTTTCTGTCGCTGAGATATGAGGCAAGCAGGGGAACAAAAGACGTTAGTCCATAGCAAGGGAGTTTGGACAGCAGGGAACGATGCCACACTCTGTCGAAAGCTTCACAAATATCAAGGGCTACTGCATGAGTTTCTCCATATTGGTCGATTGATTGATGGATGGTATGAGTCAGGAGATTGAGTATGTCGATTGTGGAACTTTTCTTGGCGAAAACCGTATTGTTTATCGCTGATAGTTAAGTTGTTGGATTCAATGTGTTTAACTATGCGCTTATTGATTAAAATTTCAAATACTTTACCAAGAGAAGATGTGACAGCTATTGGTATGTAATCAGAAGGGTCAGAGGAACTTCCTTTCTTTGGAATTGGGTGGATATTGGCTTCTTTCCATGAATTAGGGAATGAAGTAGAACGTATGCATAGTCTGAATAGTTTAGCAAGAACAGGTGCGAGTTCTGGGCAACACTTTTTCAAAACAATTGGAGGAATTCCATCTGGTCCTGGAGCTTTGTTGGTAGGTAAATTGTCTAGGATGGATTTCACGTATCTTGTCTGTATTTTAAGTGGAACAATTTCGGGAGAGTCAAGTTCTAGTACTTGGACGTTCTGCCTGACTTCCTCTAAGGCAGAATTTCTGGCAAATGTACTGGCAAAGATATTTGCTTTTCTATGTTGGTCATTTGTAATGTTGCTATCTGAAGACTTTAGTGGGGGAATGGATGATGACTTGTTAAAGTTATTATTGAAAGAATTAAGGGTTGAGTTAAGCTGGGGAAAGAATGGGATGGTGGGTTTTTGGCAAACTAAGTACCGACATGAAGAACTTGAATCTACCCCTATGCCAGAGGAGAGGGTTATATTAACAGTAAAAAATATCTGCTTTCATTTTATGAATCGGAAGCCAGGAGAATAAGAAACTCGTATAACTGTGCACTTAGGAGTGCTCCAAGTAGAGTGTAAAGGACAATGTTCGGTGTCACATCGATATAAAAAATTTCCCGGATAAGGGAAATGAGAATCGACGAGATAATCACTACAGTCAAAAAGCAGAAACGGATGTGGGTGAGCACTTCCCTCCAAAAAGGATAAATTCTGAAGGCTCTTTTTTCTTATGACCTTCTTTTTGACTAGCAGTATGGGTTCCACCAAGATCGTTTAACTGGCATCCTTACCATCTTTCTGACTCATGGTCATCTATCTTTTGAGCCTGTTGAAACCTTTCCCATGGCAACTGACATCTCAAAGATATTCCACAGAGTCTGGCACAAATCCCTGATATCCACGTTGCCCAACTCCAGTTTCACTTCTGATAACCGTACCTTCATTTTTAATGTCCTTACTGGTCGCTCTGTAGCTGCTGCTGTAGTTGGCCACTGATTTTCTTCTATAGTTATCAGTGGTTTTATTCCTCAGTGTTCTGTCTTGTCACCAGCTTTATTCTTTTATTCATCAGCAATCTTGTAAGCTGCACATCTACCCCTTCTCATGACTCCACCTTCCACTTTTCCACTCACTTCTCAACAGTCAGTCAAAGCAGTTACTTCGACAGTCATGGAGTGAACCTTTGGCTCACTTAGTTTCTGACCTGACTTATTCTTTATATCGACTGGGATAAAAGAAACTTTGCTTTAAATGCATATAAATTTCAATTATAACAGCTTTCAACACGACACAATATTCCAAAATAATATCCCTTATTCAGGAACACACAACTCAATCCTTCGTGAGCTTTCAATATCCTTGGGGTTCTTTCTCTCGGATCCTAACATGGAAAGATCACATCATCTTCCTGTAAAAATGCGCATGCAAGAGACTGGATGTGTAAAGCCAACTTCCTACTCACATACAACTCTTAAACACAGAGGTGTCAAAGAGTTTTAATCGAATCAGTTCCCCTCGTACTGACTCGCATCAGCCTCTCTCTTTTTTTTCCACAGTGATGCATATTCATCCCATACTACTGTTATTTAAATGGCTACTGCTCTTCTGAACTATCTGCTTGCACTCCTTCTCAGTTGTTGCAGGCAATCAGCACCTGTCTTACAGCACAATCTCACTTTTTTCAGGCCAGCTCAAGAGATTAATCATACCCTTAGTCTTTCATGTATGCGAGTATGTGACAAACTCCGGAAATTTCATCCTCTTTCAGTAATTCTCCTTATTAAGGACCTTCAGTCTTTTAAACGCAATGAGTCCATGCCCCTCGAAATGAAGATCTTGAATTTGACTTCCTATTGTTTTTTGTTTTTTGTTTGTTTGTTTTATTCGTGGCTGGAAGAGCATTTTTGTGGATTTCTGTTGCCTATTTCATCTGCTGTGCAAAGAGATGAGTCTTATGATTCTGAAAGCTGGCAGCTGACTGGTTGTCCGAGATCATTTATTATTAACGATTTACTTTAAAATATTTTATTACAAAAGTCATGACAACAGTTTGACGATAAGCTTTTCCAAATAAAATATTATATGCAGTAACTTGCATAAATTAGTTAAAAAAAACAGGGTATTACAAAGCTTAGCAGATGGCCTAGATTCGTGTGAATTTCTGAATTCTCGGGACGAATCAAAACACGTCCAGGGAAAGTTTTAAGAGTACCTTATTTTTTGTTTTCCCTGTTTAGGCAAATTAAGGTAAATTATGTCATTACTAAGAAATTATATAAAACCTAAACTAGTAAAACATTTTAATTCCAATGAAAAATAATATTCCTTGAATATTGGTGACTGGCAGACAAAGGGGGGGAGGGGGGCTAGGCCGTTCGTGGGATGTCCCATTTGACTAAACAGACGAATATCTGGATTTACATGAGACCGTTTTGCTGTTGCATCAGTTTACATTATGATTTCTACTTTCTATCCCTGAGGGGATATTCTCCCGCATTTTGTCTGATCAGCTGATCAGGTCAGGTGCAGGTAAGGGGCTGGATCCATTATGATGTGGCAGGGGTAAACCAGCTTTGCTGACGGGCCCTGCTGAAGATGTCACTGACTGCACTGCGTAGTTGACCCTCGTGCGGTGTGGTGCGGTGAGGATCTGTCCCTTCTCCCCTTTGGGGCTAAGATGCGAATGAGTGTGTATGAGTGGATGAGTAAGTTGGTAGTGTGTTGACCTGTCTCGGCTACCTCCCTTTTCCTGGGGGAAGCAGCCTAGGTATATTCAGTAGATAGATGGATGTAAATAACTATATATGATATTTTATTTGGGCAAACGTATCGTAATTCCGTTATAACTCAAAAAATAAAAATATTTTAATACAAAAAAAACTAGAGTAATATCCCAGCCTGTCAGATATCTTAGGTAATGAAGTACAACAATAGAAACACCCAGTAATGCCACATTGTTTTAAAAGCAATATCCTCGGAAGGACGTAGTTATACTGTATTCCTTAACCATAAAGAAAACAGATGGGCTGGCTTTTATGACCATCCAGGGTACTGATGCAATGGAAGAGAGAAGGTAATGTGGTGCGTTTGTGGGTAACTAAGATGGTGGAGTAATGAGGTGGTAAAGGCAGTGTGGTTTTGTCAGGTGGAACAGCACACTTCGCACAGTCAGTTGTGGATGTATAGTTTCACTGACACTCTGAAGGGTGTCAGTGATTTCATATGTGTGTGAGGGTTTTATTGTTTTGGTCCCAGGCAGTGTGCATTACCTAACTTTACGTTGCCACACAACTTACCATGGCCAAAGGCATACCGTGCTCTATAGTACCTTTGCTGCAGAGCTTTACGGAACTAATTATTGCTACAATGCGCAAAATGCTGAAACACACAAGAAAATATTTCGAATTAACTTTCTACTGGAAGAACACACAGATTTCAACAGCAGGGAAACTATTCCTTCGAGATTGAATCTAGCCAATACCACGATATGTAAATTTATGGGTGGAAAATAGTTTGTGTGGTGTGAGAGAGAACTGGTGAATATGCAATGCTGGAAAGGCTGTTATGGAAATGTGGTCGTAGGGGGCTTTTATTAGACGTTTTTATACGTTATCCGATTTCTTATTCATTTATTCATCATCCAATCCTACCTTGCCCCATGAGGAGCGTAGGAGCCCGGGGCTAGGCAAGTTGGTCCTGACATTTAAGATGAGAGTGACCAGACTCGCTCATCCCTACGTGGCATTACGTGAGCAATAAACCCTAGCCACCCCATGGATATAAACCTTCGCTGGCTCAATCCGATTACCCACTAAACCACCAGGCGCAAAAATTTGGTTATATGGTTACCCCCAGCTTAGTAAATGGTTTCCTGGTGTTCAAGAAACCATTTGGCTTGTCACTCAGTGTAAAGTCACCCCCAGGCAGAAAAAAAAGAGGAAAGAATGAAGGAAAGAAAGACAGAAGAGGGAGTGTAAAGGCACCCGTAGGCAGAAAGACGAGGAAAGAATGAAGGAAAGAAAGACAGGAGAGGATGGAAGGAAAGAAGGATGGAGGAGAGGAAAGGGCAGACACCCGAGAGCAGCACTGCGTCGAGTGAGTGGAAAACTAAAGGTATAAAACTATACTAGACATTGACGCATTCCTCTACTTGCTTTTCGAATGCCTCCCACCCCATCTATCAATGGAAAATGGAGTTAGAATGATAAAAAGGATGGCGGGGATGGTTATGATGTTGATGACTGTGTGTGTGTGTGTGTGTGTGTGTGTGTGTGTGTGTGATTGATATCGCTGTGTCATGGCGGTGGTGGTATGATGAATGTCTGTGATATGAAAAGTAAAAACTTGAAAAAAAAAGCATGTGGGAATCAAATCACCTAAGGGTTCAGAATGGCATCGTGGAAAGGGGGTAGTTTGAAGGTAAGGCGGGGGAAGTGGTGGAGACTGTAAGTAGGAGGCGAGTGGCTGTCTGCTGCCTACAGGGAGTCAGGGTCAGGAGTGGATCAGCTAGGATGAAAGCTGGGAAGGCCTGTATGTATAAGTTATTTTGACAGGGAAATGTAGACGGATATTGTGGTTTGGGTATTCTGGTTGAGAAAAAATGGGCAGAATGTGTCCTGAGTGTAATAAAAGTAAATGAAAGGACTATGGCAGTGGAAATATTGTTTGGTAAACTCATGACTTCAGTTATATCGACGTATATTCCAAAGGTTGCCTTGGATGATGAGGAAAAGATAGATTTGGGATGTTCTGATACATGTGGTTGGTGGTATGACAGATAAGATTGTACTTTGGGGGAGGTATTTAAATGGTCATGTGGGTGACACAGCTCAAGGATATGAAGGGGTGCATAGGGATGCACATACAGTATAGTACGAGGAATACGGAAGGGGAAAGGAAATTCGAATCTGGGGAGGCAATGAGCATGACTGTGTACAACACGCATTTTAGGAAATCAGAGAGTAGGCTGATTACATACGAGTCTGGGGATAATAGTAGCCGGATTAACTGTTTCCTGGTCAGGAGGACTGGTAGGAGGCTGGTGAAGGAAGCTAAAGTTACAGGGAGCGAAAAGTTTGTGCAGCAACACAAATTACTGATATGTGACATGGTGCCGAAAGAACGGGTTGTAAAAAAGAGGACCAGGAGGAAAATATGGAAGCAAAACCAAGCAGCAAGGGAAGCCTTCTGTATCAGGTTGAGTGGACTGGTGGTTGAGCAAGCTATTGACAAAAGTGGTAATGAGCAGTGCAGAGCTCTCAAGAACAATCTCTTGAGGATTAATGATTCAGTGTGTGGATGGACAAGGGGCCCTCCAAGACATAGGGTAGTAAAAATGTTGCATACTCGTAAATCATCGTCGTTCTAGATTCATTAACAATAATGAAATTATGCATACTTGGTCTGATACTTTGTGCTGTATTCGTAAGTACTGTAACAGACCTCTCTTCCAACAAGTATTCATGTGTAGAATTGTGCTGATTGGCAGTAACAGAAATAATACAGACAATTTACAAATGCTGCATAAGACACCACTCTCTTTGAGCCAGATAAAATCGCCTAGTATTATCTACTTGCCTATCTATCATCCATTATTACCCCTTCAGCAGCACTGAGGCGATGGGCAAGGCAGCCCATTGTTGACATTTATGGCGAGAGTGTCAGTCACACATCCTTGAGTGGATACTTGATCAATAAGCCACAACCGGCTGTCAGATGTAAACAGTTATTGGCCACATCCATTTGGAAAAACTTAACCACCAGACCACCAGGCTTTCACTGGAGACCACCCGATACATTAATAATTCCCGGGGTTATACGAAAACATATGGCACGTCATTCAATTACAGTTGCATGAATACAGCCACACATCCTTGGGGTGTCACTGCTTGCTTTGAGGTGTTATTTGGGTTTCATTTTGTCTTTAGAATTTATTACCTAAAGTTTGTGTAAAAGTCCGAAACACATGCACTACAGAGAATTATGTGTACATGCAAAACATATCCCTTCATTAACTATTAATGTCCATCCCAGCATGAACTCAGGACACGCCATTGTCTGTATTCCACGTATCTCCTGATCCAGTGTTTAAACAGCACGATCATCCACTCCCTCCCCCCCCTCCCC